>PVJS01001198.1:0-103167 GCA_004027185.1 Glis glis | reverse complement strand
TGAAAAAAAAAAAAAAAAAAAAAAGAAAGGAGAGAAGCAAAATTAAGTGATCCTCACAGACTCACAGGCTCTCGGCCTGAGTCTCTTTTCAGATGATGGTCAGAGGAGGTGAAGCCCTTATAAAAGCATGGCAAATCTAAGCTGAAGAATTAGAGATTTCATGTTAACTGAAAAACTGCTGTAATTTAGAGGGCAAAGAAACAAAAAGGAAAGTGTTACTTTGCTGGAGGTATGGCTGAAGTTGCATGAAGATTTCCTCAAGACACTTTTCTTAGAATTGATAATATCACCAGGTAAGATAATTTAAGTTGAGACTACAGAAAACCTAGCAGAGATGGGTTGCATGACTGAAACCCAGATAGAGATACAAGAAAGCACATGGTGCTGCAAGTCTGTAAGTCATTAAAATCACAGAATGCTGAGGTTCATTGTGACCTCATTCATTTCCATCTCTCAGGACTGCATTCTAAGCCGGGCATCATGGTGCACGCCTGTTTTCCCAGTTCTTAGGAGGCTGAGAGAGGAGGATATCAGGTTTGAGGACAGCCTGAGCAAGTGGTGAGACTCTCAGCAACCTATCGAGACTCTGTTTAAAAATAAATAAGTAAATAAATAAAAAGGGCTGCGGGTATAGCTTGAAGGTAAAATGCCCCTGGGTTCAATCACCAGTACCACACACACACACACACACACACACAACAACTATATTCTTTCTTCCCCTCTACTTTTAGTATATAAACAGCTTTGTGGAAACTTTCCCACTAAACAAATATTTCTGTTGGATATTGCCAAGTCATATAGATAGTTTGGACCATTAATAAATTTTTACTATGACTGCCATATACCATTACTATACTACTTGTCATATATATTTAATATATCCCATTTGAATGGGGATCTCAAACTTTGTCACTTTTTTTTTTTTAACTTGAGTAATTGCTTGGATGGTCCTAAAAAGAGATTTTTATTTTAATGTATACCATTCTTTTAAAGACAAGTTTTACATTTTCCCTTCTACCCAAATATATTTCCATTAGTTCGCTGGGCATTGTTACTAAATTCTTTGCCAATTTCCTCTGTGTAAAATTGTAATCATGACTTTCTCACTCTAAAAATATAGTAAACTTGCAATAATCTCTAGCTTTGATTAAAGCACAACCTTTGTGGTCTGTACCTTATACAAAAATGTACAAGGTAGTATTATACATTTGTGTTCTCTACCATTGTGTTCTCTACCATGTACAAAAATGTAAAAGGTAGCAATGTAGTTTTTGTGACTTGTATTTTTTTTAATCTGTCGACAGGAGCTAGACATGACCTTAGATGAGTGAACTCATCAAGGAACACTTATTTCCTCCAGAGTAGTCCAGACACTTCCCTTAAAGCCAATAAGGTACAGAAACTGTCCTGACAGACCAGATAACAATGTGAATAGCATTTTGGATCCATTTCCTTTCAGATTTTTATCTTAATGATTTAGAGTCATTTTTCTGTTAAGTGAACTGAATGTGTTTACTTTTGCCATTGAGAATAGAAATAGTAATTTTCTACATTGATGGTTTTAACGTCATGAAGTAGACGCAGGTCTTTATTTGAAAAGTTGGTACTATTTCCTAATTATTCCATCAACTGCTCTAAAATAATAAAAGCTACGTGTCAAATTTTGCACTAAACCCTTCCAAAGTGTTAGCTTCTGGCACTTCTAGGAATAACAATTCTCGGAGCTAGGTATTTTTCATAGTGTATTAAATATGGCACAGTCTGATTAAATAAATTACCCAAAGTGACTTGGCTAGTAAATTCCAGATCCAGAATCTAGACCCAGGTAGTCCTTCAACCTGAGGGTATAACATTCTCCTTTATATGTTAACCCTATTGTGTCCTTATTATTGTATATATGCACTCAGGGCAGTTTGGATTACAGGAAGTTTTAGTTTTAAATGGACTTAGAACATGAAGGAGACAGTAGTGAATATTGGAGGCACTGGAAGTGCTCACCACAGTAAGTGGTTCTCATGCAATGCTACTCACTGCATCTCATACGTCTGTCAAGGAATCACTCCTCTAGAAAACAGGTACAGGACCTCTAGAAAACAGACACAGGATGGATGGATCTTTCTCCACATCCATTGCTTTCTGGATCTGCTGTTCAGTTTTCATAGCCAATATATGCACCCAGTACTAAAATTTCCTTTAGTAATCTTACTTGTGCTGTATGTTTAGTAGTGCTATTATGACTTTGCTCTTCTTTGTCTCAAATCTGAGTACTTCGGGATTAGCTCAAGTATCCTTGAAGATTTAGATATGATTGGTCCTTCCTAGCAGGACTGATCCTGCACACCACTTTTTCTTTTCAAAAGACATTTCAACAAATTGAGGTTAAAAATCTAATTGACTTTGATTAGAGATGTGAGTCCGACAGCGCCCCATCTATGAAAAGTAGAATGTGCTCCATTGAGCATGGCAGAACAGTCAGTTTTTATATGGTAGCTTGAGTAGGAATAAGGAAACAGCATAATATAAAGAACAGATTTGTTAATATCAGGTTATTTTAGGCTATTTTCCATGAGAAGGAGACTGGCCTGTTTGGAGACTTTGATGTCATCTCTCTCCTGATTTGAGGGAAGGTCAGATAATCAACTTAGCTTTGGTTTGGTGATGTGGAACTTTTAGCATGAGTGACTCCAGTTTGGTTTAGTCTGTTGGGGCCTAGTGCAGGAGCTCAGTCCAAATCAATGACCTCTCATATGATTATTTAACATTCTTATATAACTACTTGTTGAGTTGAATTTTAATTATGTGCCTAAATATCTGGCTCTGGTCTTCTTGGGACTAACTGTATTTGAATATTCCTTACTTCATTTCCAAATTGCTTGCATGTACACAGTGACTTCAGTTAAGTGAAAAGACCATTCTTCCCATTTCTATCTATATTTTTCCCCCATTCTCAGAATACTATCTTATGTAAGGCAGTAAAGAGACCATATTAAAGTACGCATCAAATTCTGATGTGGTCTATATTAGCAAACAAAAGGTTATTTTGTCTTGGAGATACTTGACCTAGAAAAATAAGACATACTAATACTCTTTTAATAACAGGCTCCAGCTACAACTACTTTCTGAGAGTTGCGTTAGATGAAGATGAATAGAATGAACAAATGATTTTGATGAGGAGATAAAGAAAGGGACCAAAGTCATGACTATTTAACACTCGCTTGGTATAAAAGTAAAGAAATAGATAATGGAACAACTTCTCTAACTCAAGTATATTTTAAATACAAATACTGGTAGTGCTTTCCTTCTGATAATGGAGTTTCCACCTCAACCTTTAATATATAACAGACAAAATTAATAGACCAAACATAGAAGACATGGCCTAAATTTGATGAAATGAAAACTGACTTGGATTTTCAGAAAACTACATATAGGAGTATGTAGTTTTTGGTCATAAAATACCTACTAAAAAGCAATTTATAAATAAAATAAGTGCTACGAATAATTCTTCGATTAAGGTATCCATGGAACTCTTTTATAAGAAAGAAAATGCATACTTTTTATTTTACAAATATTATCGTTCTTGATAAATTCCTTTTATATGTTTCAAATGCACATAAACTATAGATGGGAGCAGGAAGGTACAGAGCATTTGCTTATTAAAAGGTGTTCATTTTCTACATGTTTCTAGAGTGGTATTATTTTACAAAGCTATCTCCTCTAATGTATTTAAAGTTATGTGATTGATTTTAAAGACCTAACTTATATAATTGTATTAAAAGTAAATTTTACTTTTTATTTTTTTTTGGCAATACTGGGGATTGAACCCAGGGGCATTCTACCTCCGAGCTACACCCCCACCCTTATTTTTTATTCTTTATTTTGAAACAGGGTCTCACTAAGTTGTGGAGGGCCTCACTAAGTAGCTGAGGCTGGCCACGAACCTAGAATCTCTGGTATCAGCCTCCCAAGAACTGGGATTACAGGTGTGCACCACCATGCCTGGCTTAAAAGTACATTTTCTATATAAAGCAAAAATTAAATATTTCAGCCTTATTTGTTAATATTTTATCATGTTTTCCTACCTGCTTATATATATATTTTTTTTCGCACATTCACTGACCCTAAATTTCCCCATAACCTTTAATGTATTTCTTACAGAAGAGAAAAATCTCAGGTTATTATTTTATCAAATACTGAGAGGAATGAGTAGTACTTTTTGAATTTCAATATTTGAAATATTATGGAAAACACCTCAGTGGTCCAATAATGGCTCTTACTGAGTTCATGAAAACCTAATAACTATGGTTCATGCACTTTCAATTTTCATTTTTTTCCTGAGGCTGAGATTTGCTCAATGGTGTGCATTGAATTGAATCTTTTCTGTGCTATCAAGTATATCTATATATTGTTTTTATATATAATTGTTTATATATAATTGTTTAAATACATATTGTTTTTAAAAGATGCTTTTTTGGTTTGGAGATTATTAAATGTATATGCCAAGAGACCTAAAATTTTAAATGAAGGTTATTTGTAAATTACATTTACATGAGAAATAAGGACTCATGTTCTAATATTGAAAAAATGAAGTCCTCCTTTCTTCTAAATGTTGATTTTTCTGGTTTGCCTTTCAAGGCAATTCAACTTTGTGATATATTCACTTGAAACTTGAAGATATGATCATACATGGTATTCATTAAATCTGGAGGAAATACTGACATCCGATCCTCGTTTAAAACCACTTTGCAAAACACGGTTACCAATAAATCAGTGTCTGGCCTAGTACTACTTCGGTATAAGACAAGTTGATGTTTATATTATTCCCACGACTGAGGCTCATTCTTTATGTTAATTCAGGTTGGTTATCCTATTAAAATATGTTGATAGGGAATGCCTATATGATTTGGATGAGAATCAACACAAGAACTAATTTCTGACTGACCATTGTACTTTGGAATTACTCTATTTTATTTGTACCATTGTAATCATGTACTTTTGTCATGAATCATTAAATTCTTGTATTTAACATCTCATACAATAATAACTTAACAGTTTTAGTAGAAGACAAATAAGTGTAAGAGAGGAGTATGACAGAGATGGATAGCAAGGTTTCCTATTTGGATGTTGATTAACCTTTCATGAATATAAGCTAGGCAGTTTGTGAAACTCGTGAAACCATTAGCAAATTTTTATGTGAGTGTACACTTTTCTAAAAAAAGAATTAACAATCACCCAAAATGTTAATAACACTGCTTTCTTAGTTGCTGATCTCTGAAGCTGTAAGAGAAACTAATGAAGCTAGGCAATTATAGAAACAATGCAAGAGTGTGTGTGTGTGTGTGTGTGTGTGTGTGTGTGTGTGTGTGTGTAGACTGAGAATGGAGGAGCCTGGGTACTCTTATTGTGCTGAGTCATTTTATGTAAGAGACCTGGTGAAGTTAAAGAAAATGGGAATGTTTTAATAAGAAACTGTAGCATGATGTACTTAATGAATTCCACACCAAATGTAACAGGCATTTGGAAATAGCAAATGCTACATTTGCATTAGTAGGGACTATTTCAGCTGCAAAATCCTGCTGCCTCTGCTTTACCAACACCCCAACCTATTCTTTTTTTTTTTTTGCAGTACCGGGGATTGAACGCAGGGGCATTCTACCTCCATGCTACACCCCCGGCCCTATTTTTTATAGCTTATTTTGAAACCGGGTCTCACGAAGTTGCAGAGGGCCTCACTAAGTAGAGAGAGAGAGAGAGAGAGAGAGAGAGCGAGCTGAGGCTGGCGGCGAACCCAGATCCTCCGGTCTCCGCCTCCCAAAGTACTGGGATTGCAAGCGTGCACCACCACGCCCGGCTCCAACCTATTCTTCACAGAGTAGAGAGACTCATAACAACCTCATTCAGAGCATAACTTTCCCCTACTCAAAGTTGACCAGTCACTTACCATTCCAATTAGAATAAGGTCTGAATCATTTAAGTATATTTTACAAAATTGTATTTCTCCAATTTCATTTTGTAGAGGTAGCCCTGTTACTCTTTATGTGTTAGTCCCAGAAGCCTTTGCCAGTTTCCTGAGCATGTGCCTTTTGGAGACTTTGTGTCTGCTCAGTCTTCTGCCTGGAATGCTCCCTCTCAAAATATTCAGTTGTTTCTTCGAATGTCATGTCCTAGGGAAGAACTGTCTTGACAATCAAATAGCAAGCTGTTGCCTGATCTTCTCTATCACTACCTCTTTATTTTCTTGCTAGCAAGTATTATTGGCTGAGAGTAGCAGCATGTATTTGTTTGTTCACTGTCTGTTTATGGACTCTTGAATAGAAGCTTCATGAGAGCAGGAGTGGTGTTCTCCTTCTTCACAGATCTTCAACATCTAGAACTGTTCCCAGATCAGAGAGAAACCCTTTAAGTACTTGCTTAATAAATAAGATTTCGTGGAAAAGGGATTATATTTACCTCCCAATTGGTATGGTTACAAAAGATCGATGACAGGGAATGAGAAATGGTTAAGCCTTTGACAATGGTATGCCCAGGATTGTCATATTGGAGGAACATCTGTCGAAAGAGTTCTACTCTGCAGTTACTGTTCCTATTCTCTCTAATGTGATGTCTATAAGAAAATGAAAACAAATATGAGCCATATCAGGAAAAAATCAGTCTACTTTTCTCTGAATGACCTTGAAAGTGATTACAGATATTTGAAACTTCTTGGTCTTCTCCTTCATAGTCTCTCTTTCTCTCCCTGTATGGGGAAATGTGCCATATTTCTGACTTGGAATTTGATCAATAATTGAAAATTTTGTAAGAACTGGTTTGACTGGTAAGAACTAATCTTTATCTAGATTTGAAGATTAATTTTTTGTAATCATTGTTCAAAGGTAGATAAACTTTTAAACATAAACATTCAACACTAGCAATAAAACATGTCCTCAATTTCAAAGAGCATAGTCGCTGCCAGGGAGCCACAGCAAATGGCCTCCGAGGCTTTGGTAATTAAGTCTGAGAAATAAACTGACAACAGACAAACTAGCAGGAGAAAAAGTCTAAATATTTATTATGTGAGCAGAGATAGCCCAAGAAATAGAAGCAAATAACCCAAGGCCCAGTGAGATCTAGAAGCTTCTATACCCTCTTCATAGGGGAGGAAGGGGGAGGGTGATGTAAACAACTTAGGGAGAGTAAATGATTTGGAGGAAAGCCAAGTAGGCCCTTAGAAGAAGAGACTTTGTGACAAAGTCTGCCTGTGCATGGTGTCAGTGTCTATTCTCCTGTCCTGTGAGACGAGCTAATATTCCCTGGTAGATGAAATTCCTGGTGAGTTCGCTTTAGAGGACCTTTCTTTAGACAGATAAGAGGAATTGAAAGAAATTCTCTCCTCACCTCTATTCCCAAGTACTCTCAGTTGGAAGTAAACAGTATACAAAAGTGGAATGTTTGGGATAATACTCCCTGAATTCCTTCATTATTAAAACATGAAACTTGCTGGGCTTGGTGGTGCACACCTGTAATCCCAGTAATGGGAGGCTGAGTCAGGAGGATTACAGGTCTGAGGCCTGCCTCAGCAACTCAAGGAGACATTCATGGACTTATTGAGACCCTGCTTCAAATTAAAAACCAAAAATGGTTGGGGGTATAGTTTAGAGGTAGAATATAGAATGCCCTGGGTTCAATATCCAGTACCAAAAATAAGTAAACAAATACATAAAACTTTTTGATAAGAGTGAGCAAGCTACCTACTTCACACAAAAGTCTATTTCAGTTTTTTTTATTTTTTGTGTGGCACTTGGAATTGAACCCAGAGGCATTCTACCTTTGAGCTACACCCTCAACCCATTTTTTATTTTGAAACAGGGTCTTGCTAGGTTGCTGAGAATCTCGCTAAATTGCTGAGGCTGGTCTTGAACAATAGACCTTGAACCTGCAATCTTCCTGTCTTAGCCTCCCATGTACTGAGATTATAGGTGTGGACCACCATGCCTGACCTATTTCAGTTTTTAAATATCTTTAATTTGCTCAGAGTTTATGCCAAAAATGAGAATAAAAGAAACCCTTCACTAGATTTAACTGAAAATTGTAAGTTCTTATTAACTTTTAAATGGTTTAAATATTAAATTTACAAAGTTTATCCTTTCATTTAGAAAATACTCATTGAGTCTTCTTACTCTTGATGATAGGGACAACACATGTTCAAAGAATTGACAAAATTCTTGCTATCTGGGAATTTATGCTCTACTAATATCAGACCCATAGATTTCCCTCCAAGATAACCAGAGATTAACTTCTTGTAATAATGAATTAATCTTTTACCAAGGAAAAAATTAAAACATGGAAGAAATAATAATTTTTAAAAAATAGTTGATGAGCTGGGTGTGGTGGCGCACGCTTGTAATCCCAGTACTTTGGGAGGCGGAGACCAGAGGATCCGGGTTCGCGACCAGTCTCAGCTCTCTCTCTCTCTCTCTCTCTCTCTCTCTTTCCCTCTCTCTCTCTCTCTACTTAGGGAGGCCCTCCGCAACTTCGTGATACCTGGTTTCAAAATAAAGTATAAAAAAATAGGGCCGGGGGTTTAGCGCGGAGGTAGAACGCCCCTGGGTTCAATCCCTGGTACCGCAAAAAAAAAAAAAAAATAGTTGATGAAGCATCATTTGGCCAAAGTTCAGGAGAAGGTGGAAATATAGAAAGGTAATTAAGGCACTTGAAGGGACTTTTGCCTTGGGAGAGTTTCCTGACCTGTAATAGGTATCTTGGAGCCTTAACATCTTTGGAAGTCATATAAGGCTAAGGGGACAAATGCTGGAGTACAAATCCCACCAAAGTAGGGGTCATCCTCAATAACATCATGTTTGAGCTGAGCTCTGGAAGGCTGATCTGTCATGACAGGGATGGCAGTACATCGTGGCTTTGTGTTGTCTGGTGGCCCAGAATACCATGAAACTTGTACTTGCATTGCTGTTATCCCAGGTCATTTTTGCCTTCAGATGACACAGGAGTAAAAAAAAAAATTCCCTTTAGAGAAAATAATCCCATCCTAGTCTTCAAATTATCTTTATGAGTGTGTGTGTGTGTGTGTGTGTGTGTGTTTGTGTGTCTGTATTAGAGAGTGATACATACTAACACACCTTCTAACACACAGTCAATGATAATCAGGCAAAATAAAAAAGAATGAAGATAACATAAAAGAGAAACTGCAGACAACAGAAACACACTCATTAGGTCTCCAGATACTAGAATTGTCAAAATGAAGTATAGAACAACTGTCTCTTGAATTCAAGTAGATAAAAGGCAATCTAAAAAGTTTCAGTGAGGAACTAGAATCCATAAAATGTGACATGGCAGATTTAGGGAAAATATCAAATAGAAATTCTAAAACTAGAAACTAAGATGTGTAATATTGAAACAGACATTTTTCCTTACCTGGTTCCTGTCTGTGAAGTACTAAGAAGGACACAGACAACAGAAAGGTGAGTAGGGAAGCCGGGCGTGGTGGCGCACACTTGTAATCCCAGTACTTTGGGAGGCGGAGGCCGGAGGATCTGGGTTCGTGGCCAACCTCAGCGTGCATGCGCACAGCGCGCAGGCGCGATCTATCTCTCTCTCTCCTCTCTCCTCTCTCTCTCTCTTTCTTTCTCTCTACCTAGTGAGGCCCTCCGCAACTTCGTGAGACCCGGTTTCAAAAATAAAGCATAAAAAAATAGGGCCGGGGGCATAGCGCAGAGGTAGAACGCCCCTGCATTCAATCCCCGGTACCGCAAAAAAAAAAAAAAAAAAAAAAGAAAGTTTATTGTAAGGAGAAAGAATAAAAGTGCAGGTCACCCTTGTGGGCAATGGGGACTCTGGTGTCTGGCAGCTGCCTTCTGGACACTATTTGGGAGTAGCCCAAGCCGCATGCCCTCAATTCCAAACTGCTTTCTCCCCAAATCTACAAAAAGAGTTTCAGATCACCCCTTGGGGTTTCAGCCAGTCCAGTAGGGTGTCTTCTCTTGCTACCCAAGAGTCATCTGGGTCCAGTGCCATCAATTACTGCTTTCTGTCAAAGATAGTGGTGCAGGCATACCAGTGAGAAGCTCCCAGAGAGAGATGTTCCAGAGTGGATTGTCTAGGGGTTTATATCCTTTTTTGAGTTTCCTTCCTGGTTGGGATCCCAGAGGTTGTTTCCTGGGATTTAGATAATGCCCTTCTTTGAGTCTACCTCTCTTGGTTGAGGTTTCATATCTATGGCCAGCAACAACTGGAGTTTTGTAAACATCTGGTCACTCTCAGGAGGTTTTTAATCTTGTTAACACTCAGGAGGTTGGGTCCTGTTTATGCTCAGGAATGTTGGAATCTTTTTAGAACTTGACACTCAGGAGGATTGGTCCTCTCAGGAATTTTGGAATTTAGTTAACACCTGTTGCCTCTCAGGAAATTTCGTCTTTCCAACTTGGCCCTCTGGCCCTATCTGCCTATTATTTTTTCTACCTCCTCAATATTAGGAATTAATACAATGGGTTCTACAGCAAATTAGAGTTAGGTACATAACTTCAGTTTTAGTGTGTAAGGCCCAAATCAAACAGGCCAAAATCACCCCACCTTGATATAGTAAAAGTTGTTGAAAATGTTACAAACACCCTGTACTTTTTCATTCCGAGCATTGAACAAAAGGGAGACTTCGCAACAGCCAGGTAAATGGGAAGTTGTGGTTGTACACATCAGCCAAGCGTAATGCATAACACAGGTGTCCACCTTCTGTAAATTCATGCTTGCTTGCTCTACAAAAACAAGGATGTGGTTTTTTTCCTTTAAAAGCTGTACGCGACCAGAGTCCGGGGCCGCTCTCTTGCTAGGGAGTTGGCCCTAGCTGGTCAGTCTGAAGAATAAAGCGCTTTCTGAACCAGCTCAGTGTCTCCTGTCTGGTGGGTGGTCCCAAACTAACCCGCTTCATCTGGGGGCTTGTCTGGGATGCCACTGGCCAGTAGGAGCCACTGACTGAAGGGCCCACAAGGGTCCCAGGACATTCTCCGGTAAGTCAGTCTTTTCCTGTGTGCACAACCGGTGACTCACGAGAAGCTGGATGCAGCGTTAAATCTCCGAGTCTGAGGACCTGAGGGGACGTCCTCAGCCTTCTCTGTCCCCAATTGGTTTATCCAAAGGGGAATCTGTTTCAGGGTCTGTCAGACACCTGTGCAGCGACACTGACTGTCTTATACGTTGTTTCTCGGTTTTGTTTTGTGTGTCCTGTTCAGTGTGTTATTGTCTTCCTCTTGATCTTTAATATGGGCCAGTCCTCGTCAAAACCTGAGTCCTGTTCTCCTTTACAATGTTTTTTAAATAATTTCAGAGACTTTGAAAAGAGGGAGGCGGACTACTGAACGACTTGCAAGCCCTACATCCTTTCTAAATTGAGTGAGGTAGACTGGCCATCTTTTAATGTGGGCTGGCCACCTCAGGGATCCCTCCATCCCCTGGACGCATACCGAGTCCAGAGAGTCATCCTCGGAAAGCCTGGCCATCTGGACCAGCTCCCCTATATTCTCATTTGGATTGATATTCTTTCAGATAAACCCGCCTGGCTAAACGCTTGCAGGCAGCAGAAAACTAATCACTCTGTCTTACTTTCTCAGCCCTCCCAGAAGTCAAAAACTTCCCATGTCCTGACCGTCCCGGAGGAAGACCCCGTCCTCCCTCTACCCCCTTACAGTCCACCCTCTGATCCCTCATCGCCAGCTCTGGAGGCAGACTCATCAGCCTTGGCACCCTCTCCTTCCCCCCTTCTTAGCCCTTCCCACACTCGCAGTGGCTCCACGTATCAGTCCCTGACTCTCAGCTCCCTCCAGCCCAGCTTCCCCTGAAACAGGCACCCCCCCAGTCTAGATGCTCACCCTTTCACGGTGTACATCCCCTTCTCAACTTCTGACCTGTATAACTGGAAGAACCAGAACCTCTCATTCTCTGAGAAGCCCCAGGGCCTCATTTCTCTCCTAGAGTCCATCTTTTACACTCACTAGCCCACCTGAGACGACTGCCAGCAGCTTCTGCAAACACTCTTCACTTCTGAAGAGTGGGAGAGAGTCCGCCAAGAAGCGCTTAAGTCTATTCCGGGCCTGGACAGAAGACCCTCACAGGACCCCCGGCGGCTAGAGGCCTTATTTCCTCTAAACTGTCCTGACTGGGACCCTAACACAGGGGACGGTAAGGAGGCTCTCGATCGGTTTCACCAGACTCTTTTAGCTGGAGTATGGGACACTGCTCAGAAACTGACTAACTTGTCTAAGGTAAGCACTACAGTGCAAAGACCAGACAAGTCGCCTGCCGAGTTTCTCGAGCGGCTTCTCGAAGCCTATCACCTGTATACTCCTATTGATCCTGAGGCGCCTGAAAATAAATGTGCCATAAATGTAGCTTTTGTGAGTCAGTCAGCCCCAGATATTCGAAGGAAGCTTCAGAAGCAGGAAGGGTTTCAGGGAAAAATGTTAGCTGAATTGGTAGAAATTGCCCAAAAGGTGTTTGATAACCAGGACATGGCTGAAGATAAGCAAGCAAAGAAATTAGCAAAGATCCAAGTAGCAACCTATGGTCCCCCTGGAAAGCCAAGGGGACAAACAGGAACCCTGGGGCCCCAGAAAAGATAATGGAAGGCCGCAGCTGAAGAAAGACTAATGTGCCTACTGCAAAGAGACTGGACAGTGGAAAAATAACTGCCCCAACAGGAAGAAACCAGTTGCACCTCCTGTGCTCCAACTTAATGCGAGTGACTGACAGGGCCAGGGCTCCTTTCACTTAGGGCCCTGGGAGCCTCTGGTAACTTTAAAGATTGGGGGAAAACCAGTCCAGTTCCTGGTGGATACTGGGGCTACATTTTGAGTCCTGAAGGAACCATTGGGACCCACTACCAAGGAGACCACCCAAATTCAGGGAGCCACAGGGAAAACTAAATCTTACCCGTGGACAAAGGCCCGTATCACAGACCTGGGAAAGGGAACTATTTCCCATTCATTTCTTGTAATGCCTGAGTGTCCTTACCCTCTTCTCGACCAGGACCTGTTGCAAAAACTGCAGGCCACAATCTCCTTTTCTGAAGAAGAGGCACAACTCACCCTGAACCCCCCAGTTATCCTGATGACCTTCCCTATTAGTGAAGAATATCTCCTATTAGTGGAAGAGAGGCCGCTGCCAGAAAGCCAACTCTTAGAAAACTTAAAGCAGCAAGTCCCCAAGGTTTGGGCAGAAAATAATCCTCCAGAGCTAGCAGCCCACCAGGCCCCAATAATAGTCCAGCTAACAAGCATGGTGACCCCGGTGAGAGTAAAACAATATCCCATTAGTTTGGAAGCAAAGAGAGGGATCGTGGTGTATATAAAAAGACTGAAAGCAGTGGGGATACTCAGACCTTGCAAATCACCCTGGTATACCCCCCTCCTCCCGGTGCTAAAACTGGGAACAGCTGATTACAGACTGGTCCAGGATTTATGGGAAGTTAACTGGCGAGTAGAGACTATCCACCCCACAGTGCCTAATCCGTACACCCTTCTCAGCTTGCTTCCTCCTCGGCAAGTATATAACATCTTGGACTTGAAAGATGCGTTTTTCAGCCTTCCTCTAGCTGAGGTAAGCCAACCCATCTTTGCTTTCGAGTGGGTGGACCCTGAAGGAGGGTATTCAGGACAATTGACTTGGACGAGGCTCCCACAGGGGTTCAAGAACTCACCTACACTCTTTGATGAGGCTCTAAGTAAGGACCTGTTGCCATTTAGAGCCAGCCATCCCACTGTAACTTTGCTACAGTGTGTTGATGACCTCCTCCTGGCAGCAGCAAGCCAGGAGGACTGCCAACAAGGGACTCTGGACTTGCTAATAACCTTGCAGGACCTGGGGTATCGGGTCTCAGCAAAGAAAGCCCAAATATGTGTAAAGAGGGCCACTTACCTGGGTTGCCATCTGGAAGAAGGAAGGCGAGCACTATGCTCTAAGAGGATAGAGGCCATCCTTAAAATCCCCCCGCCAAAACCCAAAAGATAAGTATGGGAATTCTTGGGAGCTATCAGGTACTGCCGGATATGGATATTAGGCTTTGCTGAGTTGGCAAAGCCACTGTATGCAGTCACAGCTGGAAAAGAGCCCGAGCTCAAATGGGGACCAGCCGAGCAAGCTTCTTTTGAAGCCTTAAGAAAAGCACTGTGTCAGCTCCAGCCCTGGCTCTCCTGGACATCACTAAATCCTTCTGACTCTACATCACTGAGGCCCTGGGAATTGCAAAAGGTGTAGTGACCCAAACCCTAGGACCCTGGAATAGGCCGGTGGCCTACTTGTCTAGGAGGCTGGACCCAGTGGCCACCGGTTGGCCAACATGCCTGTGTGCAGTCGCAGCCACGGTGCTCTTAGCCAAGGAAGCCTCAAAACTGACCTTGGGACAGAACCTGGAATTAGTTGCACCCCATGGGGTGGAGACTTTGTTAAAATCCCCATCTGACAGATGGATATCAAATGCCTGCATAACCCAGTATCAAGTACTTCTCCTAGACTCAGCCCGGATTAAGTTCCTCAAAACTGCAGCCTTGAACCCGGCAACCTTGCTCCCAGATGACCACCCTGAAGAGCCCATACATGACTGCCTCGAAGTCCTGGACACCATCCAGGGTCTACGGCCAGACCTGACTGACGTTCCCTGGATGGCACCCGACATTCCCTCTTCACGGATGGAAGCAGCTCTGTTCTAGAAGGGGTAAGACATGGGAGTGGTGGTGGTGGATGGGACTACAACCCTATGGGCTCAGTCCTTGCCCTTGGGCACGTCAGCTCAGAAAGAAGAGCTCATAGCGTTAACCCAGGCTCTGCAGCTGAGTCAAGGAAAGACTGTTAATATTTATACAGACAGTAGATACGCCTTTGCAACTGCCCATGTACATGGGGCCATATACTGGGAAAGAGGATTACTGACCTCAAGGGGAAAGGATATAAAAAACCGTACAGAAATCCTTGCCCTCCTGGAAGCCATCTGGCTGCCCAAAAAGGTTGTTATCATGCACCTTCAGGGACATCAATCAGATAATTCCCCTGAAGCAAAAGGGAATAGGATGGCAGATGAGGCAGCCAGAGAGGCAGCAGAAAGACAAGTGGGACCAAAAACCATCCTCCCAACTCTACCAACCCCCTCGTGGGACACAGAACCAGAATATATTGAAGAAGGAAAGCAAAAAGGGAAGGAGTTACAAGCCACAAAACACATCGGGGGATGGAAAGTTCTCCCAGATGGCCGATTCTTCGTGCCCAAGGCCTTAGGGAGACAATTAGTGAAGGAAATACATCAAGCCACACACTTGGGAAAAAACAAATTACTGGAACTCTTACCACCAAGATATTACATACCAGGACTGGAAAACCTGGTAGCAGATATCACTGCCAGATGCCTCACCTGTGCTCAGGTGATCCAGAGGCCGTGCCTGGTGGGGCTCCCTGGAGAAAGACAGAGGGGCCACTTCCCCAGAGAACACTGGGAAATTGACTTTACTGAGGTAAAACCTGGGTTGTATGGGTATCGATATTTGCTGGTACTTGTGAATACTTATTCTGGTTGGGTCGAGGCTTACCCAACCAAAGCAGAAACAGCTAACACAGTTGTTAAAAAGCTACTCCAGGAATTAGTCCCTCAATTTGGCCTCCCAATAACCATGAAGTCCGACAATGGCCTGGATTTCATAGCCAAGATTACCCAAAACTTAGCCCAAGCCCTTAAAATTAATTGGAAATTGCATTGTGCATACAGACCTCAAAGCTCAGGACAAGTAGAAAGAATGAATAAAACTTTAAAAGAGGTTTTGACTAAATTTGTCACAGAGACTGGTGAAAACTGGGTGAGTCTCCTCCCCTTTGCCCTCCTGTGGGCGCGATGCACCCCTTACATAAAAGGAATAACCCCATATGAGATAATGTTCGGAAGGCCACCCCCCTGCTTCCCAGGTTGCACCAAACTGCCTTAGCAGAATGAACAGATTCCTCCCTCCTTGAGTCTTTACAGGCACTAGAAAAAACCCACCAGAAAATACAACAAACCCTGAATGCAGCCCAGAACAAGGCATCTCCAGAAGCTCCTCTGGGGGGAAAGGGACCTGATATTAACCCAGGAGACCTGTGTGGGTCAAGAGAATACCAGATTCCACTCTGGCGCCCCAGTGGACGGGACCCTGGACTGTGATCCTCACAACTCCCACTGCTGTCAAGGTGGCTGAAAAACGGCCGTGGATTCACCAGTTCCCAGTGAAACCTGCTCGCAGCTTGGATGACTCTTCCCGCTGGACAGCACAATCCACGGACAGACCAACTAAGATAAGATTTGTAAAACTTAACTGACAATGTTTCTTTATTGTTTATTCTTCCCCTCTTAGCTGGGATAGCCAGAATGAAATCTCCCCACTCTTTGCTTAATCATACCTGGCAGTTATGGCTGACTGGGAGTGGACAAATAGTTAAGACTATTTATACTCCAGGATAGCCTATCTTTGAAGTAGACTTGTGTGATATCATACCAGAGGCCTCTGTAACCCTGGTGGGGGGAGGGGGAATACTGGGAGGAGGATCATACTCCATATATGGTTGTGGACAACTTTCATACAAGCGAAGTATCCAGGTCTTGCAATTTTATGCTTGCCCTGCACTTGGAAACCCAAGCTGTGAGGGAGAAGCCCAATACCACTGTGCAAGTTGGGGATGTGAAACTATAGCATCCTGGACCCAAAAGGACTCATTCCTAGAAATAACTCGTAGTGCAGTTTCAAATGGTAATATATGCACACTGGGATCCTGCAACCCCCTTAGGATTAAGGTTAAGGCATGGTCCTGGAGTGGAGCAGAATGGGAACAGGAAAAACATGGGGGTTCAGACTATATGAGACAGGGCCAGAACCCGGTACAGAATTTACCATTCAACAACATAAGCCAGTGCAGCCCCTGAATCCCATAGGCCCAAACTGTCAATTAAACCCTTATCTCTCTCCTGTCCAGAATCCTCTGACCCCGAGCCCCAGACCCACTTCTTTGGCTCTTAACCCAGTCCCTCCAGACCAAGCACCTACCGCCCCTACCCTTTCCTGGTCAGAACAGAGGCCTCTTCTAAATACCCTAGACGCTGTCTTTCAGTTTCTAAATTCCACTGGGCCAAATACTACTGAGGATTGTTGGCTGTGTCTGAACCCAGGGCCTCCTTATTATGTAGGAATAGAGGCTAACCTCTCCAAGAGTGAGATTACAAATATCACAGCCAACAGAATGAACCCTGGTAATCGATGTCACTGGGGCTGGGACCCAAAGCTCACTTTTAGGGACGTGCAGGGGCAGGGAACATGTTATCAGTCTGAATCATTTAAATTACAAGACTCACACTATAGAGAGTCTTGTCTCAGTATGTCTCACTTCACTGGCCCAGATGAAAATTATTTGGTAGCCCATGAAGGAATCTGGTTTGCTTGCCTATCTGGTTTAACTCGTTGCATCTCGCTCCAGGTATTCAAGGTAAAAAGTTATGCTGGGTTCTGTATTGCTGTTCATGTCATTCCACAAATATATTATTTTAATGGAAAGGCAGGGAGAGAACATTTGGGTCTGGTAAAAAAAGTCAAAGCTTGGACGAAGGAAACAGGCCACCCCAATTCTCATCCCGGCCTTGGTCGGCCTGGGAATAGCCGGGTCCACTGCCATAAGGACAGCGGCACTCATTACTGGGGACCTTAACTTCAAAACTCTTAGTAAACAGATTGATCAGGATCTGGAAGGCTTAGAGTCCTCCATCAGTCACCTGGAGGAATCTTTAAACTTCCTGGCAGAAGTGGTGCTCCAAAATAGGAGGGGCCTAGATCTCCTGTTCCTAATACAAGGAGGTCTCTGTATGGCACTCGATGAGACTCGCTGTTTCTACATGAACCACTCTGGAGTTATAAAAGACAGCCTATCCCTTGTTAGACAACGGTTAAAGGAGCAAGAGGAAATGCAGAAAGCAAACTCTAATTGGTATGAAAATCTCTTCTCTTGGTCCCCCTAATATCTAATATCTACTATTGCTGGGCCTCTAGTATTATTGCTACTATCTTTGCTTGTAGGCCCATGTATCCTGAATGCCTTGGTAAACTATATAAAAAATCGCATTCAGTCTGTTAAACTCATGGTTTTGTGTACCCAGTATAATGCCCTTGGTGAAGGAGACTCAACGGTTTGAGTCAACCTCCATAAGACCAGTGGGGAATGTAAGACCCAAATCAAACAGGCCAAAATCACCCCACCTTGTTATAGTAAAAGTTGTTGAAAATGTTACAAACACCCTGTACTTTTTCATTCCTAGCATTGAACAAAAGGGGGACTTTGCAACAGCCAGGTAAACGGGAAGTTGTGGTTGTACGCATCAGCCAAACATAACACATAATGCAGATGTCCACCTTCTGTAAATTCATGCTTGCTTGCTCTGCAAAAACAAGGATGTGTTTTTTTTCCTTGAAAAGCTGTATGCGACCAGAGTTTGGGGCCACTCTCTTGCTAGGGAGTTGGCCCCGGCCGGTCGATCTGCAGAATAAAGCGCTTACTGAACCAGCTCGGTGTCTCCTGTCTGGTTGGTGGTCCCAAACTAACCCGCTTCAGTGGATGACTCTAAATCATTTTCCAATTTGGTTGTACAGAGGTAGGATAGAAAAAAAAAATAATATATTAGGTAGGAAGGAGACAAATTTGGAAGGAAAAGGAAAATATAGTTTTAAAATCTAGAAACTTCATAATCCTTAGCTTCACCATACAGAGCCCGCTCTCTCTTAGACAAAAGCCACTAATGGGCCACACTTTTAATTATAATAGCAGACCTGGCCTGTCCTTTTCTTAGGCAAAGTTTTTCAATAGGCCTGGCCTATACACTTTAATAATAATAACCCATCTGGCCTGTTCTTTACTTGGGTCCCCAAAAGGCATGGCCTACACTTTTTAATCATAATGGTCTAGCTTCACACCTGAAATTCCTGAGATGCTTAAAAAAAAGAGGAAGTCTCACTTTTGCCCTGTACCCCACCCCAGCTTCACACCTCAACTTGCCAGGAGAAAAAAATACCAGAGGGATTCTCACTTTTGTCTCACCTTTTGGTACCCACCAATGAAATGGCGAGAACCTGAAAATTCAGAGAAAGGAGACGAGCCATCCTGTGTTACTCCATTCCTGCCACGTGCCCCTAGTCACCCCCCTCTCTGAGTCCACTATAAGAAAAGGATTGCAAAGATCCTATCATGCTCTTGAGGTGGCCCGTGTTCTCCCTTGAACATGTATCCCCACTTTCCCTTAATAAATCTCTGTCTGTCTCTGAGCAGCGTGTGCTGAAATTCTTTTCGCTATGGAAACCAAGGACCCCGGGGGTCCTGATGTGAGTTTCCATTCCCAAATCCAGGAACTCCTCAGGACTCCCCATGGAATTATCATGTTTTCCCCTGACAGTACCAAGTCACATGCCTAACTACAATATGTGTAGGTTCAATACACACACATACACACACACACACACACACATTCTTTCTCTCTCTCTCTCTCTGTATCTGTCAGCATTCTTACAGCCATAATCTAAATATCTGACCACATAACTCAGAGAAAAGAAGATTTTTTTTCTTACAGTATCGGGCTCTTTTCATGTGGGGCTGGGGACCAGGGATCTCAGGGCATGGTGGCTGGAGGTGGAGGGAGCACATGGTTGTGCTTTTTACATTATGGAGGCCGGAAGCAAGACAGTGAACAGGGGGAGGAGGAACCCTTTATATAATTTTCAAGGCTGCACCCCCAGGGACCAACTTCCAGCCACATCCTACTGGCCTACCAGGTACCACCCAGGTAATCCATTACAATGGATTTATCCACTTCTGGGATTAGAACCCTCATGACTCAATTGCATCAGCTCCAAACATTAAGTGAGATCTTTAGGGGACATTTTATATATAACTATAACACACATACATACACACGTGATTACACTAGGGAGCCCATAGAAGGATGTTTATAGCAATGCCCTTTCCAAAACATAAAACTGTAAAAGTGCAAATGTTTTTAGAGAAGAGATAAATATGGAATCGTCATTATAGAGTATTAGTGTAGTGCATATAGATGAGTTTTCCCCTTGACTTCCCTCCCCCTTCCCTTAATCTTCTCTCCAGAGGTCATACGTGTGTCCATATAGAGATATATTTCCCCTTTGAATTCCCTTCCCCCTTCCCTTAAACTTTCAATCTTGTTTTCTTAGTTTATTTTCCAGGAGTGGGAAGGTCTTGGTGCTCTTTGCTAACCTGATATACTGATTGCTTTGTTTAACTACCTTGATATAACAAATCAGCCTGCCCTCCAGACTTTAGGAAGCAAGATGCCAGGAAAAATTGGCTTAAGGGGACATTGGGCCACTGGCCAACTGTCAAAAAGCTTACCCTTATAAATTTACACAAAGATCAGGCAGTCTTTCTCATAAAAGGGAGAAGGACAGGGGCAACACTTTGAGGTATCACTGTGGAGTAGAAGTGATACCAACTTTCTTACTGGGTCCTTGCCTTACAGGGTTGAAGGATGAAATCTGCAGACACCAGGAAAGTGAAAATAGGAAGTTTATTCTGAAAGAGCAAGCAAGTAGAGAGGTAGATCACTCCTCTGGGCCTTCACAACTCCAGAGTCCAGTGGGACCTTCTGACACTGCCCAAGTGTAGCCCAGGCCACGTACCATCAGTTTCACACCACCTTTCCCCAAATTCCACTTGAGCCACAAAAGAAAGTAGCAGAATTAAAGCTCCCACAAAGGGAAGGGATCCCAAGAGGTAGCCTATGTTGATGCTGAGCATAGGGCTTTACATATGTTTGAAACCCATTGGTATAGACATTAACCAGTGAAGAAAGTCCCCATTTTTTATCTTGTTTTTCTTGAGTTAGAAGCAGGAACCCAGCTATGTCCTTGAGGATGACTCGGCTAAAAGCCTAGGGACAAGATAGGAGAATAAGACTTTCTTTGCAGGCCCTTCCCTCTGAGGTAAACAAATGAGGGCCTCTCCTGGCAGCTTAAAACTACAAGACAAGGCAGCTAAGTCCAGCAACATGGCGACACCCAGCCCCAGCCATGTGGAGCCCAAGATGGTGCCACCCAGTCCCCACCACGTGGAAGCTATTACAGGAAATCTAGCTCAGAAAGCAGAAATGAAACCTGACCCGAGTCCCTGTATTGGTACCCCCTGCCTTTATTGATCCAATCAAAACCTGTCTCTCTGGGTCTATATAATCTGTATGATGATGCTATCTGGGGCTTAGATCTGGAGCTTTTGCTCATGGGGCCTTTGTTAGTGAATAAAGAAATCTACTTTATCCTACTTTGGCCTATGCTTGTTCTCTGAGGACCAAGCTTCCAGCATCATTTTGGTGAGACAGCCAGGAGGTGGTACATACAGGGAGGTCTGGTCATGGAGAAGAGACCCAGGGCATTTTGCCTTCTCTGATCTGTGTCTTGGGAGTTGGCCTCCCCCATCAGGGACATCAATCCACAGAGCACGCTGGAGGCCTTTTTGCTACCATGTGGGAGACCTCGCCCAGAGGTGGTCAACTCCGGGACTAACAGCTACTGAGGTTTTAGGCCTGAGATAGAATAGGTCATTATCCAGCACTGATATCTGAATCACGGTAGGCCGCCATGGGGCTCAGCCAGGTCCTGCTATAAGAATAGCAGAAGAGGAGGCTGATCATCCCTTCGGAAATTTCCTGAGTAGTGTCCAAGGGACACAAAACTGAAATTCAGTTCAGGATTCAGGTTGGGTGTGTGTGAATGGTGAGTACAAATGTGTGACTGAGATGGACATGGAAGTCAGACTCCAGTTTGTATCTCACAGGACCTAAGAAAGTATTGGGTCCGCTATCTGGGCCCAGGGGCAACCTGCAATGGCTAAGTGGAAGTCCAGCAAAGACCTAAAAAGTCCTTGGTCTGACCAGAGTGGGGGTTGATACCATTCTGCCTATTTGCCAAGGGACAGCTGAAACACCTCCATGAGGGGAATGGCTGAAATACCTCCGCAAGGGGGACGGCTGGGCACAGACAAAGAGAGTGTTGTCTGTTATCTGTTTTAGGTATCCCAGCACTAGTCTGGACTCTCTAGGCAGGAATGGGAGGGAAACAGAGTAAGCCCACTCCCCTAGGACTCATGATCAGGAGTTTTGGAAAGGTTTATATAGGTGATTATGGATTAAATCTAACCCCAGGAAGATTGAGCACTCTGTGTGAGGTAAAATGGTCAACAGAAAAGATTGGCCATCAGAAGGCTCATTAGATTCAGGCATCACCCAACAAATTTTGGATCAAGTCACAGGTAGCCCAGAATGTTCACACCATTTCCCTTACATTGACACTTGGTTCCAGTTGGTTCAGAGCACCCCCCATTGCTGCAGGGTCTGATCTGCCAGATCTTAGTCACCAAAAGGCAAGACTCTAGTGGTCAGTCAGGAAATCAGAGGCAGCAACCAGGTGAAGCCCAACTACTGTCCATTTTCAAAGTCCTCCAGAGGAACCAGACCTGCCATATGTCCCCCAGACATGACAGCAGCTGCCAGCCATACAGGCACCTTCGGCACCGCCTCACCCATCACCACTTCCTGACCCATCTGACCACCCATCCAGTCTGGCAAGAGGGACCCCAACTCTTCCATTATCCTGTACCAGTCCCACAGCAACCTTTGATTGTAGCACAGACAAGTTCTCCCTCCACCACCACCTCTATACCCACCGCTGCCAACACCAGTGTAGACAGGCCTCATGAAAGCTCTGTCCATAAATTTCTGCTGCCATCTGGTGTACAGTTACCTCTAAGGCAGGTTCAGGGGGTCTCCACTGAGGACAGACATGGACAGTTGCAGCCTAGTCCACCGATGTTTGTATATCAACCTTTTACTACAACAGATCTCCTAAATTAGAAACATCATACTCCCTCCTTTACTGAGAAGCTGAAGGCCCTAGCCAAACTTCTCCAGTCCATCTTCAAAACACACAATTGTACTTGAACTGATTGTTGCCAGCTTCTCCTGACTCTTCTCAAACTAAAGAAAGATGCCACATTCTTTAAGCAGCAGTCTGCTGGCCTGAGAAAAACACCCCCAGCAGAAGCCCTAAACCCCCAGGCTTATGCTCAAGACTGCCTTCTGGCAACAGATCCCCCCAATAGAACCCAAATGATCCCAGGGACATGGCAAAACTGTAGGCATACCAAGAAGCCCTCCTTCGGGGACTTTGAAAGGGGGGACTTCAAGTCCACATACATTGCTAAGGTTGGGATGAAATCTTATCAGGCTCCCATAAAAAGCCTGATGAGAGCCCCAGTGCCTGTTATGAGTGGCTCTATTTGATCCTGAGGCATCTCAAAACTAGTGAATGGTTAACACCGCCTTTGTTAGTCAGAGTGCTAGTGACATCTGTCGGAAGCTACAGAAGCTGGAGAAATTTGCAAGAATGAATTCTCCCCAGCTCCTCTTCTGGCAGTTGTTCAGACTGGTTTGTTTGATGAGTGAAGAGAACTGGGCCCTGAAGCCCCTGAGGGGCTTCAAATGACAGTGGGAGGGAGGGCACAACCTCCAGTTCCTCATTGACACTGGAGCAGAACACTCAGTGGTCACCAGTCCAATAGCCCCCACTCACTAACCAACATGTTGACATAATTGGAGCAGCAGAAAGTCTCCCAGAAGATGTTTTCACCCCCCTGCAAATGTATCCTAGGGGAAGGAGAAGTCATTCATCAATTCCTATATATGCCAAAGGGTCCAGTTCCACTGCTAGGTAGGGATCTCCTCAGCAAACTCAGAGCAAGCATCATTGTCTCAGAGAAGGGTAAATTGAAATTATCACTGCCCTCTCAGCTGATTTGCTTCCTGCAAACACCCCAAGAGGAAGAGTGGAGACTACTTGAGGGGCAGAAAGGAGTCCATCAGCCCAGATGTAGCAGCCTGGTGGCCCACTGTCTGGGCCAAGGACAACCCAACCTGAATGCCAGATTCCAGGCACTGGTAGTCATTGAACTTCACCCTGACGCCAGACCAGTGAGGTTACAACAGTACCCAATTTCCCGACTGGCCCTAGATGGAGTCCAGCCCCACTTAAAGAGGCTCCAACAACATGGTATCATCACACCATGTCATTCCCAGTGGAATACTCCTCTCTTGCCAGTCAAAAACCTGGGAACCCAGGACTACTGACTGGTGCAGAATTTGCAAGTCATCCACAAAGCCACTGTAACCCTACATCCTACACTCTCCTAAGTATGTTTCCAGACACTGCAGCCTGGTCACATGGCTGGACCTAAAAGATACCTTCATAAGTATCTGTCTGGCTCCTGTGAGCCAAGAACTGTTTGCATTTCAATGGAAAGATTAAAAAAAAAAACTGAAACCAAAAGCCAATTCACCTGGACTCGGTTGCCTTAAGGATTTAAAAACTCCCTCACCATCTTCAGAGAAGTCCTGGCCATGACCTCAAATGTTTTCCTTCCCACTCCTTGAGCTGCAGCCTCCTCCAGTATGTTGACTACCTCCTCTTGAAACATAAGACTCTTAAAGGCTGTGCCAAAGGAATAGGCCAGCTGCTTACCCTCCTTGAGTGCTGTGGTTGTAAAAAGCACAGGTCTACCAACAAAAGTAAAACATCTGAGGTTCACCATCCAGAGAGGAGAAAGACTATTGGGGGCAGGATGAAAAGAGCCAGTCCAAGCTATTCCAGTACCCACTAACTCGAGAACCCTCCAAGAATTCCTTGGAAGAGTAGGGTCCTGTTGCATCTGGATTCCAAACCTTGCTATCACAGTAAAACCCCTCTAAAATCTACAAACCCCTCTTTGTATGGAAAAGAAAAACAGGCCTTTCAGAATCTCAAAAGGCAACCGCTGACCACCCCTACCCTGACCCTGAGTTAGAAATGTTCATGAATGGGAGCAGTTCCATAACTCAATAGGGAAAAAACAGCAAGCCGGGTATGCTGTTGTAATGCTGGACAAAAATCTTAGCGGCAGAGCCCCTCCCGGCCAGTATGTCTGCCCAAAAGGCTGAGTTAATTGCCCTCACCTGAGCACTAGAGTTGGGGGCAGACCAAGTAGATGATATCTGCATTGACTCTATGCCTTTTGACTCTACATGTCCACAGAGTTCTTTACAAGGAAAAGGAAAATGCTTTCAATTTAGAAGGAAAAGGAAAATGCTCTTAGGTTAGAAAGAAAAGGAAAATGCTTTCAGTTTAGAAGGAAAAGAAAAAATGCTCTTAGGTTAGAAGGAAAAGGAAAATGCTTTCAGTTTAGAAGGAAAAGGAAAATGCTTTTAGGTTAGAAGGAAAAGGAAAATGTTTTTAGGTTAAAAGGAAGAGGAAAGAATTTTGCATGGTAATGTTTTTGTTCTAAATGACTGAATTATCCCATAGGGAAAAAGAAGGATGACAACAATAATCAGAGGGTTAAGCAAGTTGAAGAGGGTTGAGGAAGTTGCAAATTATTTGTAAAGGATAAGAAGTATAAAAAATTTCATATGTGTAATAAGGTTGGTTATAATTAGGAGGAATTATTTAAAGGGTTTTCTGGGAGTCGTGTTTGATGCTTTGATTCTATGTTTGAAGCAATTGGGTTTTCTTGGGATATTGATCTGTTCTTGGTGGAATTTTGCAACAACAACAAAAAGAATAAATAAAGGCACCGTATGAAGGGGGGCATAAGGAGAGGGGAATGGGTTGCATTGCAGGGGAAAGGGCATCTGCAATAGGTCATTCCCAGAATAGAAAGGTATCCTGGGGTGATGGGAAAGAAAAGTGGCATGGAGTATTCCAAGTGTTGGGCCTTGTTGTCCCTTTGGACACCTTTTTCATATGCATTACATTTCGGTGCTTGACTGCCTTTCCATGGTGTGGCTTGGTGACCCTGTGTTGTTTCTCTATTCCCATTTTCACAGGGGAGGGGATCAGAGTGATCAGGCATCTTCAGGTAAAATTCTGGTCAGTTCCAGCCGACCCCATCTGCTAATGTCTAGCTGGTTACCTAACAAAAATAAGTGAACAACTATTACTTTGGGTTTCTATAAATTTAACATCCTATATATCTGTGACTATAGATGTGTATATATCCGAGGGCTAAATATCCTGTGCATCTGAGGTTTTTCTAAATGTTTCATAAAAGCTTATAAAGGTAGATATATGGGCTTTATATACATGCAAGGTAACCAATAAATGATCTCTCTATGAAATGTGCCTTGTATCTGATGTTTAATACCATTCAAAAATCCCTGTCATTTAAGACCTGGTTTATATCTGTTTGCTTTGACTGAATATATTTTATACAATTTGTTATTGTATAAAAGAGATACAATTGTCCATTAGATAATAAGCCAGTTTCTGATCATTAACACTGCTCTCTAAACTTATAAAAGATCTAGAGCTATTCTTTGATTTTTTTTGGTCAATGCTGTTAACCTACATAAAGCTGTAATTATGGCTATCTTACTGAGTAGTGAATTCTAAATTTCACTCCAATAGTAAGGGCTAAGTTGATATATATGTAACTATGATGTTAATTATTACTGACTTCTTTATAAGTTAGGTATGTTTCATAAGTATCTTCTAAAATACAAAGCTTAAGAGGACAGTGTACCAAGCTGGTGTCCTCTAAACAAAAAAATTAATAGTGATAGAATTGGTTTTTTGGTATATATTTGTGTTCCTAAATTCTATTATGACCATCTTTAAGCAAACATAATGAGAGGTGCTCAAATACTTGGCATTCCAAACCATGCCACTCTGATTAAAAACTGGTATTAATAATATATATACACACACACACACATATATATATATATATATATATATATATATATATATATAAGTAAAATTTAAATGGGAATTTGTGTACATCATCAAATACTGTTGGAACTATTATAAAAACTGGGTTTGTTTTGTTCCTAATAGGTTTGTTTTGCATTTTCCTTGTAAATCTTTATAACTGCTGTCTGTTAATTTTTTTACAGAAGTACAAATTCTAGCAGAATAAGCCAAGCAGTGTTTTGAGATGATAGTCATCACCTGGAAAACAGATAGGCTATAATACTGGCCCCTATTCAGTAACAAGGACTGGTAAAACCAACCTACTAGGGGTTCAACAACTGGGACTTGTAGAAAAATCAGGAAATAAAAGAGCTAAGGAGAAAACAGCCAATATTTTGGTTCTTGCTCTCCAAGGTCAAATAGGAACCAGGGAATAATGGGACCTTGCTAAAGGCCCCTGCAACTCTGGTGAGTCATCTGACCTCCTGAAATAGGGAGATCAAGAAGACCCCAGAGACTGGGAGCTACCAGCACATATTCTGCAAAAAGGAGGGTAATCAAAGAAAAAAATATCCCCTAGGCTTCAAGGGAAGCCAAATGGTCAGCAAAACCACAACCCATTCTGGTAGATGGCACAACTGTAGAGGAAAAGCCTCACAAAGTCCCTAAGAGTAACCCTGAGTACCCTTGACTGATCTTAACAGTAGAATCATTTTATAAAAAGCTATGTTGGTCCCACATAGGGCTACTTACTTAGTCTTAAATACCCAAGAGAAAAGTTTAACCAGAAACAAGTATGCTATTCTGGGGTAAAAAGAGTTGCACTCATAAAGTCATTTTAAAAAACCACCCAAATAATTTAACTAGATATCGTTTGACTTTGGCTCCCCCTTATATTCTACATTGCAATTTATAATGGTGCTTCTGCATTTAGGCTCACAATAAAATATGTATAAAATATGGTACTGATGTCCAAAACTTCTGCATCTTTATAAAATGCTATAAGACTAAACCTATTCCTCTTAAGGTTCTGCAGGTCCAGGACTACCAGACACCTAAAGGAAAAGCAAGTTGCTTGATTTACATATGACTCTGCCAAATATGTAAAAACAAAAGACAGATAGTTGCAAATAACCCTTATAATAAGCAAATTATTAGTACTAATGGGCAGGGTATTAGTAATCAATATGCTAAATTGTAGGATATGTTGGTTGTTTTTTTAAATGTAGAATGGATTAATTATTTATATTATATAGAAGGAATAGCTAAACAATTACATGCTACTAGCCAGGTGACATAGGAAAATATATTAGCTCTATAAGGATTAACAACTCTAGCAAAAAAAAACTTGCTGAAAATTCAGAAATAGAATTTTAGAGGCTTATGAAGAAACTGAAAAAAGTCACCCACAACCTACATAAATGGGTGCTAGATAAAATGCCAGTTAGTTTAACTATTCCAGTCCATCCCTATGAGCCCGAAAACCTAGTTTGGATCAAAGACTGGAATCAGGTTCCTCTCAAGGCAAAATAGAGAGGGCCCTTCATTGTTATTCTTACCACCCCAATAGTAGTAAAAGTCAAGGATATTGCAGCTTGGATCCATCACAGCCACTTGAAGTCAGCAGCTGACAACCCCAGAGATGACTCAGAGTCTGCTCACGGAAAACCTAGAGAGCCAAACAAGCAAATCCTGAAAAAGATGACCTGCCCTCCTCCAGTCACACCTGGAAGCTGGCTGGTTCATGCATGATGGAAGGTTGAGGAATGTCATATCTCATGCCACATAATCCGACTCTTAGTTTTATGCTATAAGTGCTTTAGGATTGACTTTATTAGTGGGGTTTGTGTTGGCCTTAATTTTAGCACATATGTGTCTACACGATTTGACTTTGCATTGCTAGGATGAAGAAACAGCTGACTGTTCTTCTATGAGGAGAACTAATAGAGTTGTTGCAGCCAGCCTCAGCAATCTTCACCATTAATATGACCAAACAAATAGAAGCCCTTTTGTTATCAAATGGCAGCTCACATAGGCTGACAAATATCACTGCCCTGAACTGGATTCAGGTTATGCTCAGATTAGGCCCTGTCCTAGTTGGGATAATGTGTGGTGGACCACCCCAAACCAAGGGTGGACAGTCAATGTGGGATGGGTGACCTCATCATAACAGCCTCAATAGCTAAAAAGGACCTACCTCCATATGCCACACTTATGGCTCTGACTGAAAATAATCTAAAAAATTGAGAACTTCTCATTAAGCATGTTGAGAAGTCTCAAACACAGGGAATGAGGCAGAAGCATAGCTATGTCCTTGAAGATGACTCTTGGCTAAAAACCTAGGGACAAGGTAGGAGCATAGGCTTTTTTCACAGGCCCCTCCCCTCTGAGGTAAACAAAGGAGGGCTTCTCCTGGCAGCTAAAAAATGTTAATGGTGGAAGCAGCTCTGTGGGCTCTTTCCCTTCAATTCAGATCAGATTTTCTGAAGAGGGGAATTAAAAGTAACAGGCTGCTTGGTTGAAGCTTAACAAGATTTTATTACAAAGTCAGTAGGAAATAAAAAAAGAGAAGAGAAAAACAATCAGCGTGCCTGGAAGACACACTGGAGAGTCTGAAAGTGGAACTCTGCCCCTCTCTTGGACCCTGGCCCCTTAAATACACTTTTCACATTAGTATGTTCTTATCAGCGTTACCAAGGCAATGAGCTAGTAACTTATTTTGGGGGTATAACTTATTCCTTAGGCAGGTAGTGCCTTCTGGTCTACTAAGTGCACTTACTAAGTGCAGAGGTCAATAATCTACCTTGTTTTACCCCTATTGTATTGGGTTGTATTGGTTGTCTATCAACTATGGGCACTTTGATGTAACACATGGAATTTGCCTTTCTCATACTGAGGCTGGTCACAAAGAATAGGAGGGAAACAGAGACACTGATTATAGCCAGTGTGGCTGTGTGTAATCTCTAAGAGCAAGGCATAAGGCCCTTCTATCTTTATGGTTTTAAAATATGCTAGGCAGAGTCACTGTGCTCTTAGGGCTAAAGGCCTTAACTGCCTCTATGGTACTCTTAAGTTTCTACGTGCTTCTAAGGCTAGAGGCTTCAATTGTCTTTACATTCTTACTATGGGTTAATCAGTTAGAACAAAGGGGCAGAAGAAGAAGGGAGGGGGAGCTCTTGGAATGTAATGGACAGAGCTACTGCCTCTCCCTGCCTGAATGACTGCCTTTTACATTTTACTAGAAATTAATATCAGAGCAATTTTCCAATACTGACACAAAAAAACACAAGATAAGGCAGCTAAGTTCAGCAAGATGGAGCCACCTAGTCCCAACCAGGTGAAGCCCAAGATGGCACCACCCAGTCCTGGCCTTGTGGAGGCTAATGAAGGAAATCTAGCTCAGGAAGCAGAAATGAAACCTGACTCGTGCCTCATACTGGTACCCCTGCCAGGTATTGATCCAATCAAAACCTGTCTTTCTGTGGTTATATAATCTGTATGATGACACCATTCAGGGATCAAGTACAGAGCTTTTGCTCACTGGGCTTTCACGAGTGAATAGAGACCTGCTTTATCCTACTCTGGCCTCTGTCTTGTTCTCTGAGGATCAAGGCTCCTGCAGCAAGTTAATTTGTCATCCACGGCTTTTAATTCTCTGAAGTCATGAGACGTTTTGTTCTGCCCATTTGTTCACTGGTGTATACATAGCAACAGCCCATGAGTCTACTGTTGATGTACATAAATCTTCGCTTCCTGACATCTTGGCTCCATTCTTCCACATTTAATTATTCATGTTCAGGTCTGATGAACAACACGGAACCACCTTCCTTCATATGGGGGGGTCTGCATTTTTTTTCTTAGCCTTTATCTCCTGTGAGTCCCATTCCCATACTGCCTATCTAGTACTTAACTTCTCAAGCACTGCCTGAAGAGGTTGCCGAGGGAGTGCCTAGCTCTACTCTGGAGGTTGCACTTCCCCCAGTCTGGTGCTATAGACAGTTTTCTCTTTTGTGATACTGCATTTTTCTGTGTTTTTAATTGCTATGGTCAAACCACCATGGGTACAGAAAATTCCCTGGGATACATTGCTTTAATATTATTGATTTTGTACACTGAAATGGGATTTTCTTGTGTTATGATTTTTTTTCATATTAAATCATCTTGTATTTCTGATGGTATAAGAGTAGCTTCATTTTCACTGGTAGGTCAGAACCGAGTAGACAGAACAATTAGATGACAATGACTGCACAAACTATAGCATAAATAACAACATAGATGAATCTTGCAAATGCAATTTTAAGAGAAAGATGCCAGACATAAAATAATTTCTATAGTATGATTCAAAATGACAGGCAGAACTTAACTGGCATGTTGAGGAAGGTATATTCACTAAAGAACCATGAAGAAAAAGAAGAAATTTTATTATAAATGTAGGTATAGTGGTGAACCAGAAGGTACTGGAAAGGTCGTATGATTTTACAAGCGCAGGCAAGGATATTCTGGGGGTAGGGACTATATGCTATTTCTTTACTTGGAATATGACTAAAAATATTCATTCATTTATATTAATTTATCAATGTGTATATTTATAGTTTGTATCATTTATCTTTATTATTTCAAAATTAAAAATGCCTAATCCTAAAGAAAGAATATTTACCGATATATTATGCACAGTATAATAAAATAAAATATTTAATGTCACAAAATACATAAATATCCCTAGATACATACTTAGAAATATATATTTTTCTAACATATCCCTTAAAATATTTTACATATTTATAGCCTTTCAAACATCTTCTCTTCTTCAGTCACTTAAACGGTTCATAAAGTGCCTTATTTTTATCACCTTCTTCTGGACACACTTCAAGTTTTACATTAGCTTTTTTACCAGTGACTCAAAAATATCATCATCACTATGTAATATCTAGCATTACAAAACAAATTTCCTCCCAGGAAAGGTTTTCTTGGAAAACACACACACACACACACACACACACACACACACACACACAAATACACAAACAACTGAGAAACCATATAGAAAATAGTAGACATATATGCAACTATTCTATGTCTAAAAATACCATATTCAAAATTAAATAAGTTAGACTTTGAAAAAATGTCAAACATATATGACAAACCTTACTATGGAAAATACTTGGAGGCCCGGTGAATTATGGGAGAAATTAGTGTTTGCAACTGATCTGTCATAGATTATTTTAATTTTTTCATAGCAGTAGAGAATTGGCAAATGTTCTTAACAAACCTTTCAGACATATATTTTATCTTAATTTTTAGAAGACTGCTAGATTTATTAATAGCTTTAATAAGTATTTTATAGCCTAATGAACAAATAAGTTTCCCATAACATCATAGTTGTCAAATCTTTTTATTAAAATTAAATCTTTAGCGATATGACAAAACATTATTTTATTTGAGTATAGTTAAAGTACACTAGCTGATACTAGCTGATATAACAATGTATCCATATATGCCAGGAGTTTGCACCTAGGAAATTGCTCACTGTGGGCCTCTTATGGGTGTGTGATTTTTTTCTGGTTGGTAGTTCAGGGACCAAGATTCCTTCTAGACTCCAGCCTTGTCATTTTTATGGATAGCTCGTTGCATCTGATATTAAAGAGATACCACTAAAGAGACAAGACGTAATTGTGTTAATAAAAAAACAGTTTGTATTGATTTGGACAAAAATAAAACCTTAAATCCACTTGAAATCTATCTACCTACCTACCTACCTGTCTGTCTACCATCTTCTGTCCTCAATAAAATGTAAATGTCCTCTAAATATCTTTTCCACATAACTTAGAGGAAGGAAGATTTATTTGCTCACAGTTTTTTGGAGATTCTGGGTTCAGTCCATGTGAGGCCAGGGTCTGAAGCTCAGGGCATGATGGCAGGAAGCAGAGAGAAAGAGAGAGAGAGAGAGAGAGAATACACTAAGTTCCATTCTCACATACTGGAGACCAGAAGCAGAAAGAGCAGGGGGAGGAGAGAACCATACATAGTCCCCAAGGCCACACCCCCAGGAACCCCTCCTTAGCAACTAAGCCCTGCTTCCAGCATTGCTACCTTGTTTCTGTGAGGACAAAGGGGATATTCTAAATCCAAACCACTCCAAGTAGTGATGGTTTGATCAGGTCTAGTGAGAAGTAAAGACAACGAAGTCTCTGAGAGAATACTGAGTCTAGCCTGTGATCTTGGTTTAAAACAAAGATGTAAGAGAGGTTCTTTATGTGTTTGGCCTCAGCACAATGCAGAGGAGATGTTGGAAGCTCCCCTATACCAAGCTAGCTTTCCATGGTGGGACTCTGAATAGGTATGCGTATATGAACTAAAATAGGTTTTACCTTAAGATTTTAACTCATACATAAAACCTGCACATATTTATGAAGTTCCATGTGATATTTTGAAACATATATACGTTGTGTAATGCTTGAATCAGAATAAACATATCTCATCCAATAATTATCACTTCTATGTGGTGGAAACATTCAAATTCCTTTCTTCTATCTTTTGAAAATATATATACAGTATGTTATCATCATCTATCATGACCCTACTGTGCAAGAGAACTCCAGAATTCCTTTCTCCCATCCAATTTTAGCTAGGTATGCACTAACTAGCCTGTCCCCATGCTCTTTCCCCTCTACACTCTCCAAGTTCTAGTAACCATCTTTCTAGCCTCAATTTCTAAGAGATCAACCATTTTAGATTCTACATATGAGTGAGATTGTGAGGTACTTGTCTTCCTGTGCCTGGCTTTTTTCATTTACATAACGATCTCCAGTTCCACCCACATTGTCACAAATGACAGGATTCCATGCTCTTTTAAGAATGAATAGAATTCTGTGGTGTGTAGGTACGACACTTTCTTTATCCACTCATCAGCTGATGGACACAGATTGATTCAATTTCTTGAGTATTGTAAACAGTGTTGCATGGGGAGTGTAGGTGTCTCTTCAAGGTATGATTTAATTTATTTAGATATATACCCAGCAGTAGTTTGCTGGATCATGTGGTAGTTCTATTTTTAATTTTTGAGGAACCTCCATACTTTTTTTCATAATGGCTGTATCATTTACATTCCTGCCAACAGTGTTCAAGTGTTCCCTTTTCTCCATATCCTTTCTAGCAGTCACTATCTCTTGTTTTTAAAAAGTTTTAAATTTGATGCTCATTGTGGGGTACAGTTACAAGCAGAGTAGGGAGGGACCTAGAGAAGCTGCTATAGATCCACTTGGTTGTAAATCTAGGCTTGATCATATGACATCATATGGCAGGAAGAAAGGAGATCACTAGATCTAATGAACACAATGGGCTTTCATTTGCTCTCTGGGCTTGCTGTTTGAAAGCAAGTTTAACTCCCATTGAGTCTAGGAGGTCCCTTAATATCATATGATGAGGACATCTAAAGGAGATGTGAATCTTCAGGCTAGTAGATTTAGTAAACACAAAAAATGTAAATATATTATTTATTATAACTAAATAAACTATAATTGTATATTAAATTATATAAAAAAACATACTCTATGTACATCAGAGTTATACTGTCAGTAAACAGGCTTATCAATTATGCAGCCCATAGCCAGGCATGATGGTGCACACCTGTAATCCCAGCACATGGGAGGCTAAGACAGGAGGATCGGAGGTTTGAGGCTTAGCAATTTAGAGAGACCCAGTTTCAAATTAAAATATAATATAGGGCTGGGAGTGTAGCTCAGAGGTAGAATGTTCCTGGGTTCAATCCCTAGTAACACACACACACACACACACACACACACACACACAAATTTGTATCTCACTAAACAAATGTAAAAAATTTTTGAAACAGTTAATCAATGAAAAGAATAATATGGAAAACATTGCATTAGAGAGTAAATTGCAGGGAGTAAAAGAATATTGAATGAGCTTACTCTGAATAATAGTATTTATTTATAAGGATGCATATTAATGAATATTTATTTCAGAAACAGTAACAATAAACTCAGTATATCTGTCTTTTTTTTTTTTTGCGGTACCGGGGATTGAACCCAGGGGCATTCTACCTCCGTGCTACACCCCCGGCCCTATTTTTTATACTTTATTTTGAAACCGGGTCTCATGAAGTTGCGGAGGGCCTCAATAAGTAGAGAGAGAGAAAGAGAGACAGGGAGAGAGAGAGAGAGAGAGCTGAGGTTGGCCGCGAACCCCGATCCTCCGGTCTCCGCCTCCCAAAGTACTGGGATTACAAGCGTGTGCCACCACGCCCGACTCAGTATATCTTTCTAAAACATTGGCCACTATCTAAGCAGTAACTGCATGCCTAAGCACAGAAAATGAACAGTAAGGAAATACAAAATAACTAATAATGCAACATGATGTAATAAGACAGTTTACTATAAAAGGTAATATTTTTATTATTAGAAAGAACAAGTAGATTAAGAACAAAGAGAAAAAACAAATACAACTTTAAAAATGCATTCAATTAAAGAAGTTAGAGTATAACAAAATATGTGAAAATGTTCACAAACTTTGATAATATGTTCACATGTCTCATGTATGTGAAAAATGATAAAATTACTCTAGGAATTACCTACGATCAGCGTATGCCCACTGGTGTTTGTTTACTGGAGATGTGAACTCTATCTGCCATATGTGCTTCAGCGATAACAACAGGAGAAATAAGTCAACAAAAATGGAAATTTATGAATTAGAGAAGTGTATAATAGCATAGAAAAGGGAATTCAAAGACTAACATATAGGCGCCGGGCGTGGTGGCACACGCTTGTAATCCCAGTACTTTGGGAGGCGGAGACCGGAGGATCCGGGTTCGCGACCAGCCTCAGCTGTCTCTCTCTCTCTCTCTCTCTCTCTCTCTCTCTCTTCCTCTCCCTGTCTTTCTCTCTCTCTCTAACTAGTGAGGCCCTCTGCAACTTCGTGAGACCCGGTTTCGGTTTCAAAATAAAGTACAAAAAAATAGGGCCGGGGGTGTAGCGCGGAGGTAGAACGCCCCTGCGTTCAATCCCTGGTACCGCAAAAAAAAAAAAAGACTAACATATAAATTATTTTAAAAGAGTCAAAATACTGTTAAACTTGCATAAGGAAAACAACACACTTAGAAGTCACTAGGTAGATAATTCATAATTTTAGATGAGGTTAAAAATAAACTATGGGTCAGTTATAAATTCTATAGATAAAATGATTATCAAAACAGCTATAGACCTTACACTCATGGGATTTAAAGTTTACTAGAAGAATTAAACAATAACAAACAACATAATTAATTACACATAATGCAAATTATGACAAGTATTCTAGAGAAAATAAACAGTGTCTTTATAAAAAGTAGGATTTATTAGATCTACATAGATGGTGATCACAAGTATATCTGAGGAGAGATATCTGAGTTGATATCTAAAAGGTGAAGTAGTGGAATAAGATCACAGGCAAAGGAAAAGCATGTTAGAGGCTCTGAGATGGACAAATTGAAATGTTTGGAAAATGTGAAGGCTACTGTGGCTGAAGAATAGGCCATGTTTACTTCTCTAATACATATGGACATAGTAAAGATTATCTTTATGATAATACAAATTTTCACAGACTTTAATACTGTATGTGTCTATTGTATGTGAAAATGATAAAATTACTCTAGGAATTACATATGATCAGGGTATGTTCACTGGAGTTTGCTTACATGTGAACTTCATCTGTTAAATGTGTCAGCAATAAAAGAGAGTAGAAACTTGCCCCTCTGATGTCTTTCTTTTTCTCTCATATTTCAAAGCAGAAGGTTCTAACTTAATTGTCTCCAGACTTCTTTATACTCTTAAAAAATTATGCTGAGGATCACTGAATACATCTTCTACAATTGTTATTTTTATATCCAGTCTACTTTTCAACATAGAATGAAGCTTTATCTTTAGCTAGACATTTTAATCTTTCCCCCTGAAATTTCAGATTAAAATCCTGTTGAGCAAATCAAAATCTCTTTTATCATAAAGTTTTCCCCAAGTTTTTTTTTATGATGTGCACTCTATTTTTTCTAGAATCTTCTATCTAGAAAATGCAGTTGTTATTTTGTATCAGCAGATAACCTTCATTTACTTTCACTTACCATAATATTCAGGTTCAAGGAAAACTGAACTAGTCTAAATTTCAGTTTGCAGTATATGAGTTCTAAGGATACTGCGTGATTCTGTCTCTGGTCATTTGTTGCCCAGTTAAACCAACAGAACTTGTTTCACAGATTTTATGAGTACCAGAAGGCTTTCCATTACCTTATTGATCAACACATCGGGAAAACCCTGTTTGTTACAGATGGAGGCCACATAGACACATGGCTGCCTTTTCATTTCTGAACAGTCACTGCCTACTATGGAAATTAGGGCTGGTGATTAAATATATATAATTGGATCTTTTCCTTAAATTTATTTATGGCACTAAAGAACACTTTGTGATACTTGTTCATGTGACTCTTCATATGGAATGAGTATTAAACCTATAGTCTTAATTCAGGTGTATAACATTTCTCTTTCCTTTGTTCTCTCATCTGGCTTTGTTTCTGGGTAACATCTTGCACTGTACTTGATCACTACATTTTGGAGTCGTTTATCTCAAATCTTTTCATCACTTATAGTAGGGAAACTACCTTACAATGAATAGTGCATGTAAGTACTGGTTTGCTTAAGAGAGAAGTCCAGCATTTTTGTGAGCAGCAGGGCACTGGGAGAATCCCAAATATGTAAGCATATCATAGTGCTCACTTGAAATAAATTTATTTATAATCCAATAAGAAATTATTTTATATCCATTCACAAACCTAAACCTCTTTCTACCTTTCCATAGGAAAGTTTTCTTTCTTAGTAATGTCTACTGAAATCACAAGTCTTAATAAATAGCAGTAATTTGTACCATTTTTCAATATAAATCCCTTTTAGCAAATAACATCACATTGGAAGACCTTTGCCCTTGCTGCTTTCAAAATAAGCCATTCATAAATTTTTTATATTTCTTGCAAATAGTAACAGTTTTATCACCTCAATAGAGAATTTTTTTTTTTTTTTTGGTACTGGCATTAAACCCAGGAGCATTCTACCTACATGCTACATTCCCAGCCCTTTTTATTTTTTGTTTTGTTTGTTTGTTTGTTTGGCACTGGGGATTGAACCCAGGGGCATTCTACCTCCGAGCTACACCCCCAGCCCTATTTTGTATTCTTTATTTTGAAACGGGGTCTCACTAAGTTGTGGAGGGCCTCACTAAGTAGCTGAGGCTGGCCGCGAATCCTCCAGTCTCAGCCTCCCAAGTACTGGGATTACAAGCATGCACCACCATGCCCAGCTTATTTTTGTTTTGAAATGGAATCTTGCTAAGTTGCTAAAGCTGTCTTTGAAATAGTGATCCTCCTGTCTCAGCCTCCCAAGTGCTGGGATTTCAGGCATGCACTACTATGCCTGGCTAGAGGAGAATATTTTAAGTATGTTTACACGAGTAGAACTCCCAGCTCATACTATTAGTGTTTTCTAAATGTGAGATAGAATCTGCAGAGTTTATAGAGGAAATTTATGATAAAATTACTTTTTTCTCATTTTAAGTTTTTGTAATTAGTCACTAATGATGTGTTTGTATGCTCCTTTCACTTATAGTTATGTCTTTTTTGTGATCTTATCTTTTTAGGGTAAATTTTAACTGTGACTGAGAGAAAATAAGAAATGCTTTTAGTATTGTAGTACCTTTAGTATTTGTTGAACGTGATAAGAATTATGATGCAGTGGTGAGAATATATCCTTTTGCAATTGTAAAAGATGAATTTGAATCCTGTTTTATCCTCCCTTTTGAATATATGAATTATCTATTCATGATTATATGACAGTTAGTTGACTTTTGAAACTTTGGTTATTTATCGCCTTGATAAAAATTCCAGAGCCACTTATATTATTTTCATGGATTGTTACAATAACTAATGAACAGACAACTATAATCTCCTTAATCATACCTTTTCTTGCTCTTGACACATATGTATATATTTATGTATGTGCATATTTGTTCATATATTTATAATCTGAGGAATATTTCTTAGAGTAAATGCAGTCTTAATGTATACAAGTTTATGAGGACTGAAAAATGTACACACCTGTGTAATTATCGCCCAAATCAAGTTATAGAACATTTTCATCACCCCTTATAATTTCCTTTTTCTTCTTTTCAAACAATATCCTCCCCACCCAAAAGGCAAATATTATTTTATTTCAATCACTATAGATTAGTTTGCTTTTTTAAAATTTGTTTAAATGGCACTGTATGGTAAGCACTCTTTTATATTCAGCTTTTATTCTCTATTAATATTGTGTGCATCAGTAGTTTTTTTCTTTTTATTGTTGGGCAGTGTTCCAAAATATGATTATATTGAAATTTATGAAATATCCTGTCAATGGATGTGTGGATTGTTTCCTACAATGAAAATCACTGGGAGGCACTACCTTAATTAGTACATACTGTATTTTATTCTTACAAATGAAGACATATTAATTATTTAGTGAAGAGCTATTTGGCATTATTTACATATTCTGCTCTTTATCAACTTTTCTGAAATATATTTTACTACTCTGGTAATACTACTCTGAATTAGTTATTTCTAGTTGGATTCCAGATAGATTTTTTTTATACTCCATTATTACTTTTGTATTTTTTGCTTGTCATTCTGCTGTAAGGCAAGGAAGGCTTTTTCCTTTCATGTGTATGTGTGTGAATGTGTGTGTGTGTATGTGTGTGTGTGTGTGTGTGTACACATACATACACATGAACTCATGGACTGTAGCTCTCTTAAGAGAATTATAATATAAATATAATTATTTATTTTGGTTCTGTAATTTTCCGGAACCCAACTTTCCAAGCTGGGTTCTGTGTTCACTCATGTGCTTCTCCCATTGTTAGAACACTTTGCTATTGTCTAGAACCAGAAGATACTGCTGGTACACCATGTACATTTCCTCCCCAGTCTTCAACTCAGACTTTTCTTGAATCAACTCCAGTATCTTAATAGATAACAGTATTTAGAATTATGATCTTGGTGCTACATGTGCCTACTGCTCCTGGGTGCCAGTGCGTCTAGACCTCTCAGATGACAGAGCCAACCCCCCACACATAAACACACACTTCTATTTAGTTCTGTATCTAGTTATCTATCTGAATATTTTTAAAACTTTTATTTCCAATTCTACTCTAGCTCTATAGGGTTTGTTCTGCTAGTCTCTTTTCCACATTTGTAGCTCCTTTGACAGTGAGACCCCTGGCACTCATATCCTGCATGTATTCATTTACTTTTCAATTCTCTAGTGAATTACCAATCTACAAAATAGGTAAGTGGCCTCTTCCATCCTGGAGCCTTTATACAAAGTAGCAGTATAGGCGAGTACCTGACACTCTGCCTCATTCTACTGTGGCTTGGTAACCCCTCCCAGAACAATGGACTTTGCAGTAGGGACAGCCTGCCACTTGAGCAGCCTGTCTGTGATCTGCAGCCTTCCCCATTCTCAATCAACTTACACTGAGTTGTACTGCTGGAATTTATTTGCCTTTCTACTGTTTGTTTCACATTGACTCACCTGCTTCATGCCTTTTTTCTTTCCTGTTTTGCCTTTTATATATATATTAATCAGATATTATTCCTTTTTCCCCTTTATCAACTTTTTCCAATTCTTTTACTACAGTTATTTTATTATTTTTTAGTGGTTACCATGTTGTTCACAATGTGCATCCTTTGCTTCTTACAGAATCAGAAATTATTACATATAACATTTCCCTGCTAATTCTAAAAACTTCACCTTATTCTTTTTTCCTTTTGCATTATTGATATCATATGTCTCACACCATAATGTAGCTCATAGTGATAGTGACATACATGCACACAGCAGTTGGTGAGTTTGCCCTGGGCTCCCTCCCCACTCCCCCCTTCCCCATACAAGATACTGAAATTGGCATTGTTATTCTCACATATGTACCTAATGTTAGTGGAAGTATTTCCTTCATTCATTCTCCCACCTTGCAAATATCATCTGGAACAAAATGCAGTCAGTGTTTCACCTGCAGCACGTGCAGAAATTCCAAAGACTCTAGGACAATTGCCTTCAACAGGAATGTACCATAAATTTTGATTGACTGTCTTATTTTTTTATTACTGTAGAGGCTCTAAATAATTCTATCTTCCTCCAGAAAAATGTTCATCCTTCCCTCTGTTAGGTTGGTAGAGGAACTTTGTTGAATAGAGCTTCATTTATAGCCCTTGGAAAGATAAGACTATATTGATTTCTTTCTTCCTTTTAGAGTCTTGGAGAACTTGGTGTGGTCTCCATGGGCCTTTTACATGATGGATATAAAACTATACTTTTTCTTTTTCCCTTATATTAACAAGTTTCTTTTTGCCTCAACATGTGCCTCAGTCAACATTCTCAATGCCATAACCCAAACCAAGTGAGCACACAGCTTAGAGGGAGGAAGATTTATTTGCTCACAGTTTTTAGAGGTTTAGAGCTTCATTCTATGTCAGGCTGCATCTGCAGAGCTCAAAGAATGGTGGCAAGAAGTGGAGAGAGGGAGAGTGCTAGGGTCTGCTCTCACATCATGGAGGCCAGGAGCAGAGAGAGGAAGAGAGAGAGAATATGCAGGTAGAGGAAAACCCATATAATCCCAAAGCCACACCCCCAGTTACCCCTCCTGAGCACCAAATCTCACTTCCAACATTACTGCCTTGTTTCTGTGAGGGCTGGTGGGGCATTCTAAATCCAAACCATTACAACATGTAATCTCCTCATCTTTACAGTTCTAGAATTCAACGAGTATTCTGAAAGGAAAATAGTCATGTGCTTGGGGCCCTCCAACTCTTCACCAAAAGTTTTGCTAGTTTCTTTGTTCCTCAAAGAATCCTCTTTGTTTTTCTAACCTTGATTTTCAGCTTCTTCCTTGTGATCATAATTGGGAAACACCGCCAGGATAAGAAGCCTATGGAAACCAGTTCATCTCTCAAAAATCTCCTCTTTCTTCAATCTTGGCCCAAGTGCTCATTGTCTCAGTAGTTATTTGCAGCCTTTCAATGGACAAATTTTGTATTTTATTTTGGCTTTTCATGCTATTCTTGGCTGGAGTGCTTTCTTGTTGCTTGTTACCGACCCCACCTGGATGTCAAAATCCTAGAATTTTTTTAAATAAAAATTTTGGATTTCATATTCAAGATAGCCTATAAACCAGGTGGAATTTAGAAATCTTTTTTTTTTTTTGACACAAGGTTGCTGAGAGTATCGTTAAATTGCTGAGGCTGGTCTTGAAACTGTGATCCTCCTGTCTCAGCCTCCCGAGTATTGGGATCACAGGCGTGCACTTAATAGCATTCTTATTGAATCTGATATGATGAATCACACACAGAAAAGCTTCATAAAATAATATTAATTAGTGTTGACTCATTTTGACTGATAGTAAAGTGGTTTTGAATTCCTAAAACTTTGAGTTCTTATTCTGAATAATATTGCTAAATAATATGATTTGATGATGGAAGTCAATATGTCAGCAAAAAAATTCTTTTTGCTCAAAAAATGCTGTCAGTTTTATTTTTTTATTTTATTTTATTTTTTGTGGTACGGGGGATTGAACCTAGGGACATTCTACCTCCAAGCTATACCTTCAGCCCTTTTTAATTTTTTATTTGGAAACAGTCTTACTAAGTTGCTGAGTGCCTTGCTAAATTGCTGATGCTGGCTTTGAACCTGCCATCCTCCTGTCTCAGCCTCTCAAGTACTGGGATTACAGCCATGTGCCACCACATCTGGCCTGTCAGTTCTTGCATTACACAATTTATCAACCTGCTTTACAAGATCCTTTAAAAAATGGTTCAAGTGTGTGTTTTCACCATTATTTTCCATTATTTTCTTCTATGTCTCATATTCTTATTGAAAGAGATCAATGTAATCTATACTTTTAATATAACTTCTATGGTTAATACTGTAAATTCTTTTCCAAGCAACCTAACTTCTTCCTACTCCCATTTCCAGCTATCTCAAACTTCAAGTCTTAAACTAAAAGCTTTATTGGTCCCCAATTAACTTCACTCATAAATGCCAATATACATCCTGATTCTAGTTCAAGAATAAAAAGTAAAGTTCTTAAGATATCTAACACGTATCCTCACAGTTGACCTTGCTTTGTTCAACTATCCAACCTATACTTTTGATTCTCTAAGTGTTATTCTGCTTTTTCTAATGTTGTGGCTTATGTTATTCTTTCTGTATGGAACTCTTGCCATTCCATATTATTTCGCATACCGTTTTCATGTCACACTCAGACAGCCCTTCCTGGCAAAGACTTGATTGGGTGTTCTTTCTGTCACTCCCTCAGCTTATTCTACTCACTTAGAATAAGTAGCCTCATCTGAGCATCTGTCACATTACATTTCACTTGCTGGTTCATCTGGCTGTCTCCTCCAGCATAGTGTAAGCTTTTATGAAAACAAAGGCTTGTTCACTATTGAAATTCGAGGACCTGGGATAACTGAGTACACTTAGTGATTGTACATGAAAGTACATTATGTAAGTACTCATTATGTATCCTTTACATAGAAGATTGGTTACTATTTAATAAAATTATGATTTTTTTTGTATTTCTATTTGAGACATGTCTTTCTTTACCCCACTACATTATAAATCCTTTGAGGTCAAGGATTTTCATTTAATCTTAATTTATTATTCCCAATAGTACATAGTTTATAACTCAACTGATACCTTTTAATTTTTAATTTATTTTATTTATGTACTAGAAACTTAGAGATAAGATTTATGTAAGCCAGGCGTGGTGGCACATGCTTGTAATCCCAGTACTTTGGGAGGCGAAGACCGGAGGATCCGGGTTCGCAGCCAGCCTCAGCTCTCTCTCTCTCTATCTAGTGAGGCCCTCCGCAACTTCGTGAGACCTGGTTTCAAAATAAAGTATAAAAAAAACAGGGCTGGGCCGGGCATGGTGGCGCACACTTGTAATCCCAGTACTTTGGGAGGCAGAGACCGGAGGATCTTAGTTCGCGGCCAGCCTCAGCTCGCTCTTTCTCTCCCTATCTCTCTCTCTCTCTCTCTCTACTTAGTGAGGCCCTCCGCAACTTCGTGAGACCCGGATTCAAAATAAAGTATAAAAAACAGGGCCGGGGGTGTAGCACGGAGGTAGAATGCCCCTGGGTTCAATCCCCCGTACCGCAAAAAAAAAAAAAAAATTATGTAGTCATGGGAAATAGTATCATACCTTCCTCTGAATTATTAGAAGCTGATCTCAGTGCTTTTAGAAGGTGTCTACAAGAGTGTCTCTTTTGATTCTACTATAAGCATGTTGAGAAGTTGACATACATGGAAAGAGAATAAACTCATGGCTAAACTTCATCTCAATACTGAAAAAATATTTTCTAAAAATACCATTCATGCCTGAATTAAGGTGGAAAAATTCTTCTCTTGTATTACTTGAGAGAATTTACAAAAGAACTATCAATATCACATGAATTTTATTACTTAAATTAAACTATATTTATAAGTAAATATTAATCTATGAACTACAAGTTTGTAACAAGTTCTTGCTAGTAACTGTAGAATCTGCAGTAAAACATGAGGCTAACCTGTGTGTATGCAAGAATGATCCAAAGTTGAGGAACCCTAAAGTGCTTTTGGCTATAAAATTATGATTCAACATGAGAGATCAAAGTATTGAATTTTATCTCTGTTTTCTATTTTAAATTGTTTAAAATTATTTTGGTAGCTAGAGGAAATAGGTGGAATATAATTCTATGTATAATAAATATAAGATAATGTTTGATTTAATGACAATTATAATGTAATTTAATATATGACAATTTATCTCTCAACATAACTTAATTTATTTGTTTAGTTTTTTATTATGCTATTCACATACTCTGGGAAGAGTGTCTGGTTACGTTGTCACCCACAGAGAATAAAAGCTTTAGAAAATAGCATATTCAAGAATTTCTTTATTGAATCATTCTAGATTTTAATCTATATAATGACTGCATAGCCAAAACATCATGGGCATATTCACACACACACACACACACACACACACACACACACACACACACATATAATTCTAAATACAAAACCCTATTTTCATGAAAAAGAAAGAGAAAAAAATTATTTGGGAGCAAAATTCTCTTAAAAGCAATAAAATAACAGCAACGCCACTCCTGAAAATCTTACAAATTCTACCAGTTGTCATGTCCATTTTTGATAATGCAACCAGCTAACACAGGAAAGAATTATTTGGCTTTCCTCAATTTGGGGTAGGAAAGAAAAATACCCTGATGCTGAAATATTTCATAACAACTTTTATCAAATGCAATTTTTGAAGATAACATTATATTAATGTGATAGAAACTATTTCTACATCTGTATTTACATACTATGCAATATTTTTACAAGCTTAGAAAAATAAAATAATTTTTGTTTGATAGTAAGGACAAGTAATTCCTGCTCATAGTCATTTATTAGTTTATTTGATCTCATCAAATAGAAAATAATCTAGTGAAAGATATACTCATTTTGTGCTAACTTGATCTGTTGAAAACTGTCAACAATCTCTCCTTTTCTTTCTTTCTTTCTTTCTTTCTTTCTTTCTTTCTTTCTTTCTTTTTTCTTTTTCTTTCATCTTTCTATCTTTCTTTCTTGTGGTACCAATTCTCTGGAAAGGTTTTGGATAGGTAAGTTTGCTTTTCACTTGGAAAAAATTAATATAGAGACTTTAAGGCGAGATGCATCACAATGCATTTGTTTAAGTAAAGTGGCCAAAATGTTTGCCCTACTAAGAGATCTTTCTTCTTTACCTCCTGCAACTGAGGCTGGGATCAATGAATTCCCAAGATCTGCTCCAGTATATTTAAGACCATTCACTCAAAAGAGTATTAGCAAAGACTGCTTAAAGGATACATACGGCAAAGTTATCTAGATGATGATTATGACGAGCAGGAAATCATCACATGGCTATTTTTTTACCATTTTGAAATTTTTTCACTACCATCTATTGACTAACCTTACAAATGATAAAATTCTCAGCTTGTTTTATTGTTACTGATACAGATAATTTAAACCCTCAAACCAGCTATAGATATTTGTCATTTTTTTCTTGAATTTTAGGAAATACTAGAGATGAGATGGGCATTAGGGCAATGATGTGGGCACATTAATTATTTAATAAGCTGGAATTTTAATTGCTATATTTTAAGCTCAGTTACATTCATAGATTTTTAGTGCATAATTTGATAATCTTTCACAAATGCATACAAATATGTAACTATAAGCCAAAGGTGGAGATATGGTATGCTTCTTTTACCCTGACATTTCCCCCTGTCTCTTTCCTGTCACTAACATACTCCCATTTTCAGCCTGATGAATTTTCTTAAACTGAGTATCAATTGGATCATGAAATACACATTTTTGTGGGTCTGAAATATTTTGCACAACATATTTTGAGACTTATCCATGTTGTTGCTATATCACCATTTTCTCTTCTTTTTATGTGAAATATTCTTCTATTGTATGAGAATAAAATCCTTTGTTTAACCATACTCTTCTTTACAGACATTTGGATTGACTCTAGTTTGGGACTATTACAAATGAAATTATTGAGAATGCTTTTTTTACAAATCTTTTTATGGAAATGTTTCCATTTCCATCTATTAAATTACTATGAAAGGAATTTCTGAATCAAAATGTAGTTGTATGAAATAATCAGAAATTTGATTTTATTTCCTTATAGTGTCGCATGTACTGGAAAACGCTGAAACATTTAAGTGTGAACAAGCAGCTTTTTTATATGTTATTGTCTATATTAGAATTCAAGAGAAACATATATTTGATAGTGAGACTGAGATAAATTTATGAGAAAACTTCTGCAGAGCAATTATAATTTTTTTTAAATATTTTTTTTTCAGTACGGGGGATTGAATGCAGGGGCGTTCTACCTCTGCGCTACGCCCCCGGCCCTATTTTTTATGCTTTATTTTGAAACCGGGTCTCACAAAGTTGCGGAGGGCCTCACTAAGGAGAGAGAGGGAGAGAGAGAGAGAGAGAGAGAGCGCGAGCAAGAGCTGAGGCTGGCCGCGAACCCGGATCCTCCGGTCTCTGCTTCCCAAAGTACTGGGATTACAAGCGTGCGCCACCACGCCCGGCAGAGCAATTATAATTTAGACAAAGTAGAGGAAATCATAATTCATGACAATTAGCAGAGAACTGACTTTGGGTAAAGCCATGTCTTTATTTGAAATAACATGCAATTTTTTCCATGTAGTTTTAGGTTAACATATTGGTGTGCTATTTAGAAGCTATGTGACATTGGTCAACCTAGTTTAACTCTCTGAGCATAGTCATTTTTCAAAACTATAATAAGAATAATGACAACAGTGAAGATAAATTATAGCATAAGGGATGAGAATACTATTTTCTTGTTATCACAGTTGTAAGCAGTATTCTGGTGATAGAAGGTGGTAAAAGGACAGGCCTTTTTAACAAACCCATGCAAGTTCATCAAGTGAATTAGAAAGAGAGGTATGGGGTTAGTCTACATTCTTTAGAAAAGCATGTGAGACTATTCTTCTAGGTACATAGGGTGTCTGAGCAAGCAACGTTCAAGGTGAATACTGTTAATTTTGCTACATGTCAAACACAGAAAATTATCATAAGGATAGGAACTCTGTGGTGCAACAAATCTAGAATTACATTTAGTGAATTTGTGGGGTGTTTGAAAACATTTAAGCTTTGCAATTAAATGTCACAATTTAAATGCAAATAAAAATAATTTTAACTAGGTTTACTCTACTCAAGATAGAGTGCAGAGAAACAACTTGCTATTAAATATTTTATTTTGATGACTACTTATTCTTCTAATAATCTTGTAGTGAAAGTGTAGTGCTGAAAGTATGTTAATATAACTTTTGATTATATAAATCTTATAGCTGGATTTATATAATGTTATTTATTATAAATATTTTTAAATAAAAAATGCTCCCTCTTCCACTTCCTTTCATTATCACCAGAAACTCCTTATGGTATCAACAATTTCACAGATGACTACTTGTTGATTTAAAAACAAACAACTTTAAAATCCAGCAAAGTTCATACAGTGTAATAAGAAAAAATAATTATCTTATTTATTACTTTTAATTGTAAAATATATTTTAGGCTTTATTTATTTATTTATTTATTTGGGTACTGGGGATTGAACCCAGTGCTAATCTACCTCTAAACTATACCCCCAGGAGCAGTTTTTTTAGTTTTTGTTTTTCAACAGGTTCTCGCTAGGTTGCTGAAAGTCTAGCTACATTGCTGAGGCTGTCCTCGAACCTGCAATCTGCCTGTCTCAGCCTCCCAAGTACTGGGACCATAGGCATGCCCTAGCATGCCTGGGTTATTTTAGGTTTTGAAGGCACAAACTTAACTTTCCAATTCCTTGCTCAAATTGTTTCTGATGAGAAAAGAGTGTGATGCTGGGAAGATCTCCTAATTATTAAGACTCATGGTTTCAGCTCTACTACTGACTTAGGAGATCAGAAAACCTGTTAGCATTTGTATGCTTCAAATTTTTGTTTCCTCTTTCTAAATGACGAATTTAAACCATTATGCTACTGGAGTGTTGAGATAATGTTTTCCAAAACATTTTGGAGTCTTAAATTTGAAAACTTCATTGACAGGAAAATGGCTCCCCCCCCGCCTTGGAGAAATTACCAAATTATTATTCTTTCATCAAGAACTAAATATATTTTTTTGTATTTCCCAGGCATGGTCCCTGTGGACCAGGACAATTGAACATAGTTAAAAGGAAGCAGCTTTTAATTTATTTACAGTTGGCAACCAAAAGAATGGGTTCTTTCCCTTATTTATTTTTATTTAATCTATGGGGCTGATGCCTCCCCAGTGAGAGGATAATATGAATTCAGCAGTCAGGACATTATTTTAACATCCCTTACATACCATATTAGGTTACTACATAGTTTTCCCTCCTGTCAGGCTGAGGACAGAATAAGGAAGTCTTCTGCAGCATGATTTTTAAATGTTGGTTGGTTATTCAGATATATGAGAGGCTCTAAGATAACCTGAAAATACAATCAACCAGATAACGTGTGTTCCAGGGAAGCTACGTGGTACTACCTGGCACTGTGAGGCATGAAGAGTTATACAGATATCTACTGCATTTGGTGATAATTGGATATTACCAAAAGAACTTTCAGATTTTTTTCCAATATGATCAATGCACAAATGGACAATTAATTTTCTAAAAAGACAAGGAGCGTTCTGATCCTCACCTGGCCTTGACTTCACTGATATCAACCTAATTTACCTAAGATGAAGTAATTGTATTATTGAGCCATCTTTTGACATACAGTTCTCATGTTCTTTTGTCCACTATCTTATCAAAACAAGTTGTTGATATTCATGCATTATGAAAATGGATAATGAACAGTACCTAATTGTAAGAGAATCTAACAGAATGCACTGCTTTCTCATTCGATTCCTGTTCTTTTTTGTATTAATGACAATGTAAACTACTACCCCGTTGCATATTCAAGAATTGGAGTAAAATATAAGATTTAAAGTAATTACAGTGATCCATTTCTGATGCATGCAGGTATGTAATTTTTTATTCATGTTTGATTGTATTAAATCTTAAAATGAATGTAGCCATGAGTGGACTTTCATTAAGACATGGATTTGGAGCCATGATAGAAAATGAAATATTACATTTGTTTTTTCTAAGTGACTATGACAAAAAAGAAACAAGAATAAAGAACTTGATCTTATCTAAAATTGCCAATGCAGATAGTGTGATGGTGTTACTAAAAGAGAAGTCTTTATGAAGTCCAAAATCTTGATTAGAATATTACTAATTACACATGGGAAAGAGAAGAATTAATTATATTCCACAAAATATTTCAAACTATTTGAAAATCAACTTTTAGGAAAATGTATTTAAAAGAATAGCTTTTAACTGTGTGCAATTTATTTAGTTTTATTATTACACTAAATAAATTGCATACAGGCACCTTATGTAAAAGGGAACTATGTTGCAGTATTCAGGTAAAACAATTTGTATCACTGAATTACTGTTTAGGATAGAAATATCAGCGAGAAAGGGATACATATAGAGAAGATAAAAGGTTTCTAGCTGAATTATCTGTTGATTGGTACACAGAAGAGAGATGCTACCACTATTTTATCTGAATGGGGCTTCATGACATGAAATGTGTACAGCTGAGATAACTTGCCAAGTGTTGTAATAAAACCTTGCTGCCAACTCTGATTTTATTGTTTTAACATCAGATTTCACATGCTAACCACTTGCAAGGACACATAATTTTTAGAGATTCTTACAAATTTAGCTGTTCATTTCTACAGTTAATCATACAGACATCTCATGTAATTAATGGAAGCAATACTAATTCGTGGGACTGCTTAAAATCATACATTTATTGCTAGGTGTTATCTTTGTTCTGAACAGCAATTAAATTGAGTGAGTAAGTAGTTGATGGCCAAGCTGCCATGATTTTATGATTCCTACATTTATTGCAAACATATAATTTAGATAAATTTGGAAGCTAGGTGCTGTGGTGCATACCCTTAATCCCAGTCCTTGGGATGCAGAGACTGGAGGATTGCAGTTTCGAGGCCAGCCCCAACAATTTAGTGAGACCCTGTTTCAAAAGAAAAAATAAAATAGTGCTAGGGGTATAGCTCAGAGGTAGACCAGCTCTGGGTTCAATCCCCAGTTACTTACACACACACACACACACACACACACACACACTTGAGGTCATGTCAAACTTGTTTGTAAATATGTAAAATTAGACTCTTTAAGAGTATGGTATTTGGTTTCAACTTTCAACATATTAATTGTTTTTACATCATTTAAAATAATTACATTGTATTTTTAAAGGAATTTTGGTAGATCAAAATGCATTATAAAAATGGATAATAAAAATAGTTGGTAGTACTGCAACCCAACTGTCATCACGATTAATCAGATAAACATTAAAGTCACATTAATGAATATAACTAATCTTATCAATGTATTACTTCAAAACAAGGTTTCACTGACTTTTACTTTAAAGGCACCATGCTTAAATGCTAAAAAAGAAAAAAAGGTTGGTTTTTTTTTTTAGATTCATATTCCTTTTTGGAGAAAGATTTGGGAAATGTCTGGGGCAGTATTTCACAAATTTAGCATGTATCCTCATCAATCAAAGATGGAGAAGAGGAGTTCTATTACCAAAATTTCAATTCAGTAGGTCTGAGTTGAGGATTAATAATTTGCATTTTTAATGTTCCAAGTTGATGACGCTGTTATTCCAAGACCCACACTTTGAAAACCATTACTTTAAAGATTGCCTATATATTCCATGACCCAATTTGTCTTTTGATCACATTATCTAGCCATCTGACTCCAGTATTCTGAATTCAGTTCCATTTTTGGTTAGTTGACTTTAGTAAATAGTTTTAGTGCTTAAACTATTCTTAAAATGTAATTACTTGTAAATACCAATACCCTTGAGTGGAAGAGGAATGCCAAAATAGAGGGTGCTACTGATTTATGGCTTTTATTTCCCGTCAAGAAACAGGTAATGATGTGGATAATTAAGGCTGAATGGAGGGGGAGGAGCCTTTGAGAAACCATGAAATAGTTTGAAAGTAGGAGAGAAAAACAATAAAATTGTGGCTTAAAAACATTTTGATAAATAAATGAAAGAATAAGCCTGCTAAGTTCTTTGAAAGTGTTCTAATGTCCTGATGAAAGTTTTCAAACTAATTTCCACACTCCTATTGATTTTAAAGGAGCATTGTGACCCAGAACCTTGTCCATTTCAGTTTTAGGATCAATACCACAGACTGCTTGTTGGAAATAGTTGCTATGAGTAATGTGGTGTCGAACATGATAAGATTTCTGAAATTGCGAGATTCTATCGAGAGATTTGTGCCCCAAGGCTAAGGACCAAAACCTTAAATTATTTTCAGAATTTGATCGGTATCAGTACAGGGCAGGAAGTGCTGATGTGATGTGACCTCCGGTGTTCTTGTCCTCTGAAAGAATGGTAATTGCCACAGAAATTTCTATGTGTAGTAGTATTGAAAGCACACACAGTCATCTAAGCTGCAGGCAAGGATGAATGAATCAGTTAAAAACCTAAATTATAGAAGGAGTTAACAATGGATGCTTTAAACCAGAGATCAAAGATGTACTTCATTTTTTAATTAAGTACTATTTCTATGGAGAAATTAAGAAATGAATCTGAAGGGCCCAAGAATGTGCGTCACCTTGACCATCTGTGCACTGCCTCCCTCAATCAAGGGTGAGGAAATGTTTCCTGTCAGAATTTCAAATTCTGTTCTCTAGTCAATTAGCAACACTTTGGATTTTTAATATAATTGAGGAAGCGCCAGCTGGATTTCAGTCAGATTGCTGAAATTAAACTGTTTGAAGCCCGGATATGGAGAAGATATATCAGTCAACTAGGAATCATTTCAATTTAGTTGGTTTTAGCAAACGTAACCTGAGTAGAATCCTGACATTCATTAGGAAAATAACTTAAAATCTTTTCTGAAGCTTACATTTATGAATTTCCTCTTTACTTCACACAGCTATAAAATCAAGTTAAAATAAGTTGGGTCATGATGCAAGTATTGTAATGGGCTGTCTGACAGAAGAATGAGCATTTTCTTTTTATCATCATGAATTGTGATTAGCATGATTGTAGAGTAGGCAGAGCTCAGACATTGCACATTTTTACAATATGAGAATCAGTCTGTGCTTGTCTTCATTTATCCACAATGTTCTCCATTCAGAGGCACCTTGTTTTAGAACAGGTAGGTGAGCTTCATCAGTATTGAAATCTTTCACCAGTGTTGTTCCTGTTTATACCTCTTCTTTTCTGAGCATTTTTCTCTCAAGAACAAACAATGCTGTCGCTCTTCTCTCTTGTGCTTTCACAACTGCAAAGAACTTTTTGAAATAATCCCATATTTCCTGGGACTATAGAACTTCAAAGAACCAGTTCCTTGCCTTTACAAATTTCAATGAAATTCCATCTCCATTACTGAGCAACTTTGACAGCAGGGAGAAAACTCTGTAAACTTTTTTTATTATGAAAGGGTTTTTGAATGTCGTAGATCTGAGACTTTGGGGAATTTGTTGTTTTGTATCTTAAAATACTTTATTTTTATTGGCACATAATTGTGTATCTTTTAAATGCATTCTTAAAATGTTCTGGATAAGAAACAACCCCCTTTTCCTTCCTTATTTTTTAATTTTATTGATTGATTAATTTTGTGAGACTGGTGATTGAACCCAAGGACATTCTACTCCTGAGCTATACTCCCAGCCCAATTTTATTTTTGATGTTGAAACAGGGTCTCACTAAGTTGCGGAGGCTAGCCTCACACCTATGATCCTCCAGTCTCAGCCTTCCAAGTACTGGGATTGCAGGCATGTGCCACCATGACTGGCTCTCTTTGCTTTATATTCCAAGAATTAGTAAGTATATTCTTTTAGTGTAGAAAAATAAAATCTTACTTTTCTTGAGTTACTGTGTACATAAACACAAGCACAAGAAAACTATGTTGAAATCTGGATGCAGGATGGTAGAATAGGGAGGCTTCCTCTCCAGTTATGGGCTTCCTTTTATTCCATTCCAGCCTAATGACTTATATTTTTTAGTGGCTTAGACATTAAAAATTAATACATGACATGAATTTTAGAGTGGGTTGTTTTCTGGTCCTACCTGTCCTCTCTTGTCCAAAAAGACCCTCAGTGCAAGCTAGAGGTTTTGTAGATGACAGGCACTCTCCTGTCAGCCCCTGGTGACATCCCCCTGCAGGTGGCCTTGGAAAGAGGCTACACAAGCAAAGAAGCGATGTTCCACATGGCTGGGATGGGCAGGCTGACCCAGGAAACATCGAGTTGACAATTCAAGCTTCCCTATGGCAGTCTGGGTGGTCCAGACACAGATCTGGTCCCGCAGTACCTTGTCAGTAGACATCCCTGCTCATCCCTAAGATAAGGACTTAGCCGTGAACTGCGTCAGAGGAAGAGCCACAAGGCCAATGGCGCAGTGCTCACAGGGGTCCTGCTGGGTGTGCAGGGTATGCCAAACCTTGACTACACTGAAGACCCTGAGGTGCCAGAGTCCCAGTGCCTGGCACACCCTGCCTGCCACCCTCCTGCCAGATGATGGCTCCCTAGGAGTTGTTTTCTCTCCAAGCAGGGCAGGAGTTGTCACTACCAGCTGTGGGCCTGTGACCAAGTCTGAAATAGCAACCTGCGGCTGACAGACCTCTCACTCTTGAGGGCCACCAATGGGCAAGGACACACAGTGCCCGTTGGTGCAGTGTGGGCCAACCTGTGTTTCCAGGTCCTGCTCCTCAGACCACGGAGTTGTGCCATAATTGGGGCTAGAGCTCCAGGCTACAGTTTGACTTTATCACCATTTGAAGAGTGCCCGGCTTCTCCCTCTGTGTGTCATGTAGGTTTGGGCTGAATATCTGAGGGGCCTCTGCCCAGAGATCCTTTATCATGGTCCCCCCACCCATCCTGTTTCTAGCCTGGGCATCAGCCCAAGCCCATCCCTTCCACGAATGAACGCCAACTGATTCCTCTATCCAGGGAGACACTGACTGCAACTCAGACGCCAGGTCTTGTCCATCCTATCTGAATGTGCTGTCTTCCCCTATCTCCCTGGAGACCACATCTTCTAAGCCACCATCACATCATTGGATATCAGCAGGAGCCTCCTGCCTGGACCCTTTGCCGCCCTCTCCAGTCGGCTCACTAAATGCTCCCCACCTCAGCTCTTCTGTTCTTGTCTCAGGCTATTCCCTGCCCTTTCAGTTAGCAGTCGGCCTGTCATTCTGTTCTTTTAGGTTTCTAGAGTGTCAGCTTCTGCCCCAACCCTTTGCTAAGGATCACTTCTTAATTCCTCCATCTTGGGTCAGTTATGCCCTCCACAGGGAAGAGTCCCTCAGTCCAGACTAGGTATCTCCCCGCTACCATGTTCTTTCAAAGCCCATCAAAGAGCAGTTATATGCATCAACCCCTTTACCTGTGTGAATCTATCAACTTCTCCAGCCTCATGAGGGAAGTACTAGGATTCCCCTGTCTTAGTCCATTTGCAATTGCATAATGTATCTGAGACCTCTAGATAGAGAAAGAATAGAAGCTTATTTAGCACTCTTCTGGAGTCTGGGAAGTCCGTGAGCATGGTGCCGCATCTAGTGAGGGTCTTCTTCCTGCATCATAATATGGTGGAGGGTATCACATGGCAAGACAGAACAATGGGGCTAGCTTAGGTCTCTCTTCCTCTGACAAAGCCACAGATGTCATCCTGAGGCCCACCCTCATGATGGTCATTAACCTTCCAAAGGCCCCACTTCAAACTACCATCAACATTTCACCCCTGCCTCCCCGTTTGACAAGTGGAAATACTGAGGCCTGGAGAAGTGGAGTCACCGGCCCAAGGTCACACAGCTGGGTCAAGATTCAAATGACAGGGTCAAGACAAAACAAGCAGTGTCTAGCTACCAGCCTGACTGCTTCATGGCTCCTTGAACTTCATGATGATGCTGACCACAAACTGTTCTTTCCGTTTATCTACAGGAACATGTGTGTGTGTGTGTGTGTGTGTGTGTGTGTGTGCGCGCGTGCGCACGCGCATGTGTGCACGCACACTTACACAAAGAGAAGGAGAAAAAGTGTAAATCTTAGGTTAATGAATACCTGTCACCTCCTCTTTGAAAGAGGAGGAGCAGGTCTATCTTTGCCACTGCAGTGTCCCCAGCACCCAGCAAAGAGTCTTACTTAAGGAAACTATACAGTGTAGTGTTTCTAACTACTGAGTGAGATAAAGAAGAGGCACATCCCCAGCTCAGTCCTTGTACTTTGGTTGCCACTGTTTCCCTGCTGCAGTGTCCTGAGAGCCCCTGAGAACAGATCTGGGAGCTGTCTTTGTCGCCATTATCCAGCATAGAGCCAGGCACAAGAGTAGTAGTTCAGTGGATACCGACTCAATGTGGATCAACTATCCCTGAGCCTGCCTCTTTGTCCCAAGGTGATTATTATCCCATTACCCCACCTACCATTAATATACACACACCCAAGATACAAAGAAAATTACATAAAATAGGCGCTATTTTTTCTCTTAATCTTAGATGAGCTTAGTGCATAGTCACAAAGGAGACCTGATTCCTTTTAGATAATTATTTTCACTCTGTTCCAGTTTATGAACAATTGAACCCTAATTTCTTCCACTCAATGTTACTGAAATAGTTTTATTAAGAAAATTTTAAAATATGGTAACCGGACATTGTCTCATCTGAAAAAAGTGCTTAAGGTATCCATCTAAAGAGTGTATTGCTTTGGGTAACATTGCTTTCCAACAATTTTGAATACACTTTTGGGAAATATATATTCAAGGATATAAATAAGGGATTTTTATAAATGAATATGATAATTATAAATCTAGTAAATATTTTAAAGCATATGACAAGATTAACTTTAGTCTTAGAATAGTTGACTGTAGCCCTTCTCTGCCAATTGTTAGAAAACTAAAATTACAGATCATATGGTCTTCTAGAAAGTAATAAAACCAAGGGAAAACCTGAATAAACCCTCTAGTCTTGCTTGCTTCTAGTTACTCACTTTCATCACTGATTTTAGAAGTTGCTCAGCTAAATAACCAAATAATTAACATATTCTGGCTAACTTTACTGTAGATAACACCTCTGATGTATGGTCACTATGGTAATGCTTTGTTAAGTTGTTTTTCAGGAAATTGGAGACTACTTTTGTCTATCTCAAACTGGTTGACACCCCTGACTCTACTTGGGCCTGTGCAGGTGTTCAGTGGGTGACCTTTTGGGGTAAAATCTCCACCTTCAGGGCATGCTCTTGCTGTCTTTTTCTGAATGTGTGTCCTATGAGGATTCATGAAGCTTGATTACACAGACACATATCACCAATTACTACGCTGTTCCTTACCTCCACTAACATTTCTCCATGACTCAGAATACACTGTTTCTTTTCTTCATAAATACCCCTAAACCCTATCCTCAGGGAAGTTGATTTGAGACTTGGGGCTACCACTTCCTTATGTTTTTCCACTTAGTGAACAAATCCTTTCTTTTTCAAGCTTTGGTGTCCAGAGTTTTTATTGAGGCTCCATTACTTGTGCCTACTGATTGATTAATTGCAAAGATTCTTTCAGCCCCTTCTCATCCCAAGGGTGGGATAATTGCAAAGATTTTTCCAGCCCCTTCTCATCCCAAGGGTGGGATGGTATCAATGACCTAAAGCCCCCACCTTACATAATATTATTGGTCTTTCCTCTTGGCCAGTCTTTACCCTATAATTACTAGGTGTGACCAGCCACACCCTGAGACATACCATTAACATAAACTATCAGATATGATATGAGGGACCCACCAAAAATAACAAGGATATTCCTACCACTGAAAAAATGTCATGGATTTAGATGTTACCTCCCAGGGGCCAGAGAAAAAGCCAGACCTTTCTTTGGGTAATACCAAAATTATTTCTGTACAGTTTTTTATATATATAGTGACCTACATGTAAATGACTATATACTGATTTGTTGCCTATAACAGGACAGCCTCCTAAAAATTAGATTAAATATGGTTAATAAATATTTTAAAGAACTAAGGAGAAGACTAATAATCTGTTATACACATCTTGAAATTTCTATCTGCTTCATTTGAGCAATGCCCCTTCCAAGTCTGCTTTTTTTTTTTTTTTTTTGCGGTACCGGGGGTTGAACCCAGGGGCGTTCTACCTCCGCGCTATGCCCCCGGCCCTATTTTTTTATGCTTTATTTTGAAACCGGGTCTCACGAAGTTTCGGAGGGCCTCACTAGGTAGAGAGAGAGAGAGAGAGAGAGAGGAGAGAGAGAGTGCGCGCATGTGCGCGCTGAGGCTGGCCACGAACCCGGATCCTCCGGTCTCCGCCTCCCAAAGTACTGGGATTACAAGAATGCGTCATCATGCCTGGCCCAAGTCTGCTTTTTTGCACCATAGCAATAGGATGTAGTTTCTGAATGCTGACAATAACTTTGGTCTTTTTAAATTTGAACTTGTGTATATTGGGCAATACATGTCATTTCTAACAACAGTGACAAAATTCTAGCAAGACTCAATATGAAGGATCAAAAATCAGATCTCATTCCTGGGGGAGTTCATGGTAACATTTGTCAGTGGTCTGTATGGGAGAAGCAGTAACAAAAGACATCCAGTCCTAGGTCAGAATATTTAATTAGTTCTAGGTTACCACTTGGCCAGGAAAATAACTGGCATTATATTTGGATGATATATCCAGCAAAGTAAGAAAAAATATTTTGTAAGGAGTCACCATTTCAGAGGTGGTCCAAATTATGGGGGATATGCATTATGGGGGATAGCAGAGCAAGCTATCAAAAATTGGAAATTGCTTTACTGCTTTATAAGCTTTCATATGATGCTTCAAATGCTTCAACGGATTTAGGTTTTTAAATAAACAGAACATTGAGAATATTAGTAGTTCACAGTTGGAACATTCCTTGAAAACTACAGTAGTTGCATTATCTAAACATAAGGGAAAGAGAACCTTGCAGGAATCAGTGTCTCTGTTTTCACTTAACCAGATTTGAGCTTCAAACAGCAGGTATTTCAGAATCTGTGCTCTGTGACAAAAATGCTACCTTGTCTTAAGTTCCCATTTCCCATGAAGCTGCACTGTTTTTTTGCAAAGAGAATTTGTAAATATACTTAAAGTTTAATATGTAAAATCAGAAAATATTTAAAATATTCCCAAACTAGAGAAGAGTACAAGAGATAATTATACTTATTAGAGATGCTAGAGACATAACAGCACAGGAAATTAAAACAAGAATTAATAGGTGGGATAGCATTAAACTACAAAGCTTCTGCTCATTAAAGGAAACCATCAAGAGCCTAAAGAGAAAGCCTACAGAATGGGAGATCTTTGCAAGCTATCCCTCTGACAGAAGTCTAATATCTAGGATATACAAAGAACTTAAAAGGCTTTACACTAAAAAAACAAATAATCCAATCAAGAAGTGGGAAACTGAAATGAATAGATACTTCATGAAAGAAGAGATACAAATGGCCAATAGATACATGAAAAAATGTTCAACATCATTAGCAATCAGGGAGATGCAAATCAAAACTACTCTAAAATTTCATCTGACCCCAATTAGAATGGCAATCATTAAGAAGTTGAACAACAACAAATGTTGGTGAGGATGTGGGGAAATTGGGACTCTTCTACACTGTTGGTGGGATTGCAAACTAGTTCAACCACTATGGAGATCAGTGTGGAGATTCCTCAGAAAACTGGGAATGGATCCACCATATGATCTGGCTATACCACTACTGGGTATCATACCAAAGGGATTGAAACTAGAAAACAACAGTAATATATGCATGCCCATGTTCATAGCAGCACAATTCACAGTGGCCAAATTATGGAACCAATCTAGGTGTTCATCAACAGATGAGTGGATTACAAAATTGTGGGAAATACACACAATGGAATTCTACTCAGCAATAAAGAAGAACAGAATAACATCATTTGCAAGAAAATGAAAGGATCTGGAGAACATTATGTTAAGTGAGATCAGCCAATCACAATAAAAGAAGGGACATAGGTTTTCATTAATATGTGCAACCTAGGGAGTAGTGGGGACACACAAGGGACTCTGGTTGATAATGGAGAACCCTCAGCAGGGCAAGGGAAGTGGTACAAGGGAAGGGGAAGGGCAAGAAAGAAGCAAATCAGTGGAATCACTATCATAAACAATGTATACATGTGAAAATATACCATCATCATTCTTGGTACTTCATATCGGTGGGGGAAGGTGGGGGGGACACTAAGTACTGTGCATGTATGTTAACATAAAGTAGATATTCATTGTGATGTGAGATTACAATGCACCAATAAAAGCATGTTTAAAAAAAGAAAATATTAAAATATTCCCAAACTAGAGAAGAATACAAGAGATAATTATACTTATTAGAGATGCTAGAGACATAACATTTTGCAGTATTTGTTTGAAATATTTTTCTCTATTAAAAACAAAATATTTCAAGTTGGGCATGGTGGTGCACTCCTGTAATCCAAGTAATTGGGAGGCTGAGACAGGAGAATTGCAGGTTCAAAACCAGCCTGAGTAACTTAGCGAGACCCTGTTTCCAAATAAAAAATAAAATAGTGCTGAGGGTGTAGCTCAGAGGTAGAATTCCCCTGGGTGTTCAATCTCCAGCACCAAAATAAATAAATAAATAAATAAATAAATAAATAAATAAATAAATAAAACAAAACATTATAGATAAAATTGAGACCCGTGTCCTTTCACCTCTTTCACCTCTTCTCTTGCTAGCTTAATTGCTATCCTGAAGTCTGGTGATATTTTTGCATGTTTTTATAACTAAATATAGTTGATCTCCATTATTCATTGGCTATGTGTTTGCAAATTTGCCTACTGTCTAAAGTGCATTTGTAATACGCAAATCAACCCTTGCGGGACTTCCATGTTAATTCCAGACTTACATAGAGGCACAAACATTTTGCATTGTCCAGTGTGCCATTCCCAGTAGAGGCTGTACAAGGCAGAACTCACTCTGCTTCTGTGTTTCAACTTTCACACTGTAAAAAGGGGAGAAAAAGTCTTGTGGTTTATTGACTTTTTTTTGTTTTGCATTTTTGTTGACAATTGTTTATTTTTTTATTTTTTATTTTTATTTTTTGGTACTGAGGATTGAACCCAGGGGCATTCTACCTCTGAGATACACCCCCAGCCCTTTTTTATATTTTGTTTTGAAACAGGGTCTTTCTAAGTTGCTGAGGGTCTAGGTTACTGAGACTGATCTTAGATCTGTGTTCCTCCTGTCTCAGCCTCCTAAACTACTGGGAATACAGATGTGTGCCACTGTGCCTGGCTTTTTCCTTTGTGAAATGGCTAGTACTAGATAGCACTAAAGTGCTGTCTAGAATTTCTAAGCACGAGAAGTTTGTGATGTGCCTTCTAGAGATACAGATTTGTTAGATCAGCTTTGCTTGGGCAAAACTTATAGTCAGTTGTCCATGAAATCAAAGTGAATGAATCAAAAATATGGTAAATCTAGAAAAGGAAATTTGCTGATTGTATAGGAGACTGCTTTGGAAATTGCTAGAGTTATGACAGTGTTATGAAGCTATGGAAAATACTGAAATATAAATATATGTCTGGCTTCATGAGATGACAACCAATGAAAGAAATGTAGTGGACAGTACTCTTGGGAGGCTGAAAGTCAAGGAAATTTATGACCACATTACCCAGACGCAGGAAAATGTTAAAGCCTTCTAAGTTAGTGCATGCACTTAAAAAGTAGATACAGCATAAAAATGTTAAACTCACAGTTGAAGCAGGTTTTGCAATACAAATATCTTTTGACGTGTCCCATTACTCAAATGTATGAGGGTTTCTCTAGGAAAAACATAAATGGAATCCCTGGGTCATAGAATATGAACACCTTTCACTTAAGAATTTATATTAATCATTCATGGCCACAATATTGATGTAAAACAAATCTTCACAAAATTCAGTGGCATATGACAGAAGACACTTATTTTTCACTTACATGTCTGTCTGATGGTTGATGTTCCGGTGATCTGGGCTCCATTTGGCTGGGCTTAGCTATAGACCGAGGATTGATTCAAAGTCCTCCCATCACTTCCCTGTGTCTTTTACCCTCAGACGAGCAGCTAGCTATGACATGTTATTCCTGTGATTAAAGGAAGGGCCACTAGAAGTCAGTGCATTTGAAATCTCTACTCATGTCTCATTTGCTAACATCTGATTGAGTAAAAAAAAAAATCACTGACTAAGCCCAAGACCAGAGTTGTGACAAAATAAAATGTTTTCTCTGAAGGATAAAGGAAAAGGGGGTAAATATTTGCTAAGTAATAATTACATCTATTACATTAGTTAGTTTCATGTTTTTATTCAAGTGAATGTACGAATTTACATTCACACTATATGATGTAAAACAGCAATAGATATGAGTTCCACTTCCCTATGTCTGTGTGCATAATGTTTTCAGTATTTTCAATCTCCACTTGTATTTGGTTATTAAATGATACTGCATTATTTTAATTTGCACATTTGCAAACAAAGTTGTGAGAGAGAGATGGCCTTCTTGGCTGCTCTGCAACAGACTTCTCTCCTGCATCTGGACAGTAGACCGAGTTGAATATTAATTATAGGAGTGGCAGAATTTCAAAGAAGGCTTACTATTTAGCAGAAAAAGCCAGGGACCTAAAAGGAAAGTGTTTAGATGTGAGATTTGGGGTAGGAATACTGAGTATATCCACTTAAGAAACTTGAAACTTCAGTTTCCTACATCAGGGAAAATCTGAGCATAATTCAACTTGAGTATTTCTGGCCTTAATCAGAGGAGGAAAGGAGATATAGGATAAAAAGCTGTAGCATCCAGCTATTCTCACCATTGAGAAATAGGAGAACATGCTTGAAAATGGATCTTGAGGGACCTGGGTCAAACAGGACAAAGGAAAGAAAAGAAAGAAAGAAAGAAAAAAAGAAAGAAAAGAAAGGAAGGAAGGGAGAGAAAGCTCCATGAGGGAAATTTGTCCAGTGGTTGGATTTCTTGAGATTTTCCTGCAAATCATGAGTTAATCACAGGGCAGCTATTTCCTATGTCACAGGACTTAACATACTGGCAGCACCCAGAAGAATGTCTTAACACTGCTAGGATGGACCTTGGAAGCTTAATAAAAGTGATGACACATATTAACTGTTGCTGGATTTGCTGTGACAGTTTGGAGGAAGAAATTAAAAAGCTCAGAGTAGTAAGCATGCTAGAATAGGTATGCACTATAGGACCAACATCTCTCCAGCTGAGTATATTCTATAGGAATGCTGGAGGACATTCCATTCACCGATTCAGTGAGAAATTTAATTAAGTCAGAATCTGGAACCTGTAACAGCAAACTAGGACCCATGGGCCACATCCCATCCAACACCTGCTTTTGTGAATAAAGGTTAATTTTAACATAGCCATGCTCACTCATTTACATATTGTCTTTGGCTTCTCTTGCATTATAATGGCGGAGTTAAGTAGTGAAACAGAGTAGTTAGGCTCACAGAGTCTTTTAAAAAAAAAATGAAGAAGAAGAAGAAAAAAAATCTTGCTTACTTTGATATAGAAAAGTACCCCTCCTCCTCATGGATAGATTTCCATGTTTTTGTCTAATCAATATTTTGTTTAGTCTTTTTCTGATAATTATTCATTCCCTTGAGGGTCCTAATTAATAGTTCCTTTATGAAGACTAGGATTAATCTCTGTTCCCTGCAATGTCATTCAGATCCAAGCACTTTGCCCCTCTGCAAATAGAGGGGTTGGTGGGTGGATGGGGAACAAGATTTCCAGGTAATGGAGATTGCATAACCTCTTTCCCCCTATCCGCTACCTACCTGTTTCTAGCAGTAGTGGGTTCATTTCTGCTTTATTGGCAGTTTGTTCTTGGTTTTGCACATCAGGAAATTTTCTTTGTTATGGACTCAGATATATACATTTACATACTAGCACACACAGGCACACACACATTGTCCACAACATTTCTGCATGAGAGATATAATATTATTCTAATTTTTCAGTAACTGACCCACAGCGTTATTTGGTGAGTAGGGGGACTAGATGTTGAACACAGAGGCATTCTACCCCCAAGCTACACCTACAGTCCTATTTTATTTTTTACTTTGAAACAGGATCTCACTAAGTTGCTGTGGGTCTCACTAAGTTGCTGAGGCTGGCCTCAAAGCAGTGATCCTCCTTTCTTAGCCTCCCAAGTACAGGGATTACAGGTGGGAGCCATTCAGTATTTGTATTTTGGATGAATGTGTTAATTTTTGAGGGCCAACTGAACTTCCCATAATCAACAATTGCACTTTGCATTTGAATAAATAACTTCTAATATTTAGTTATTCCATGGAGGATCTAGAATTAATGTATTTTTAAATTTTCACAAAAATGAGTCCATGTATGTGTCCAAACAAAATAAAAACACCTTGTAGAAGAAAACATACCAGTAAGTCAAACTAAACAACCTTGCTAGGGCTCTGCACCATAGTAAGAAGAAAAAGATCCTTGTCTGGGGAGAGAAGCAGGCTGAGACAGATAAGGAAAGTCAATAGAAATTGAACTCAGACAGTGTTTTTCTCTGATCACCAGAGAACTTGTACTCCTAAATTCCTGAAGATGGGGAAATAAATATTATAAAATTCAAGGATTTTTTTCAGGTGCATGCTGCATACCATCTCTGAAATGTAGAGCTTAACCTCTGGCTTTTGTGGAACAATTACTTGGAAGTCTTTAGGAGGCACTGTTTGTAAAGTCTTAATAGCACTTGATGTTTTGAGAGCTTTTTGATCTTTTTGTTGTCTGTGGCCCAAATTCCTTCCTCACCAATTACAACACAGTCAATGAGTCATTTCAGTTCAGAGAAAGAGAAAGGGAATGAGGATAACATCTTGAAGCTCACAATCCACAAAAATTGCTGGGGTTGCTGGGCAAATAGAATTAACAGTAAAAATATTCTCACCACCCACAAGTCTTCTTCACAAAGATAGTAAGAAGGAAAATACTTTCATTATCAAATAAGCATTAAATCAGTACTCAAGTAAGAGAACTAGACAGTGAGGCAGGGGTAAGAAGGGACCTGGAACAGGAAGAGTTAAAAAAGGCCACCTACATCACCTTCTGTGAGGTGGGGGAAGGTAAACAGGAATGTGAGAGACTGGTGGGCAGCCAGGAAATCAGAGCCCACCAGCCCACAAGATACCACAAGATAGCAATTCAAATTAAGGATCAAAACTGTGCAAAAGTCATTTGTTTCCCCAAACCCAATTCTGACCAATCGTAAAAAAGCAGATGGGAAACCTCATTAAGGTTTAAAAGTCCACTTCCCAAGAGTTTCCAGGTTACTCTCTTTCCAGGACCCACTCCTCGTGTGTGTGTGTGTGTGTGTGTGTGTGTGTGTGTGTGTGTTGGAGCTGCTTTTGTCTTCTATCTTTCCCTGACTTAAAATAAACTTTCATATTTCTATACCCTTCGCTAGTCCTTGGATTTCATTCGTCGAAATCCATTGGACAAGAACCTATAAGAGGAGATACCCCCGTTTCAGCCATGGTACATTGGGCCTGGAAAGATGGAAGGCTAATTCTAGGATTTTAGAGCTCCATATTCTAACCCCTCTATGGCAAGAAGAAAAAACAAGAGTCTTCTCAAGCAAGCATCTATAGAAATTTACAGCAAAATATAGCTTTTTACCACAATAACTACAGCTGTTTCATTTTTTGATCTCATGGATTTTTACAAATTCACCTTGGTTTGTTTACATATATTTTCTGTTCTGATTTATTTTTGTTTTGCCTAACTAGAGGCTTTCTGGGTCTTTATATATATATATATATATATATATTTTTTTTTTCTCTCTCTTGCTGTCTTTACTCAGCAGTTATTCGAGGTTAATTCTCTGGTATTCTAAGAAAGGGGATATTCAGTGGTGGTGATTGGTATGTTTGCCTATCATGGGAGACTAAGTGGCCAGCAGAATTGGTTTGATTCAGTGTCACCCATGACAAGCAGACTGCCCTAGCATGACCAACTGCACAGGTTTTCCCCATGTTTGTGTCATACAATAAAATCCATGACAGGACATGTTTTGGCTTCTGGAAGCTCTAGATCTGTTTTCCCTCTGGGTAATAAATATCTGTAACTCTCTTGTCCCCTACCTGTTGATGTTATTTGTTGTCTTATGTGTATAATGTGTCTGTATATGTCAAAAATTGGCATATTAATATATGAGTGCTCATAAAATTAAAAAAAAAACAAATGCCTCTGAGTTCACATGACTTAAAAATCTAACAACTGAGTAAATTTAAGATTTATTCATGAGATTAAAGTAAAAATAGCCTTAAAGTTATTAACATATATCTTTTTTCTTAGGTAAATAGTCAATCAAGATTATGTTTACCTTTGTAAGATGTTTTCAAATACAATGTTTATTGCTTTTAAGGTTTTTCTCTGCAGGAAAAATGTTTCAAGACACTAATGATGTTTATCTGATGTCTTGATTTTCAGGGGTAATCTATAATTTAACTATTAATTTAAATTGGGTAAATAAAAAATGTAATTAATGCTTTAAAATACTCTTGGCTTTTTAGGCTCTAAAATAACATTTGGGTCTATTAAATGGGCCTCTACATTGTTGGTATATAGGAAAAATATTGTAAAATGGTTTTGTTTTTTGGATCTTTATTAGAAGACAACAAAGGTTGCTGGAAATCAGGGTTCAGGTCAATGTGCAATTTTGTATACATTGCTTTGATGGGAAGAACTATCTATTCTTTCACCTGAGCATCCTAAAAATTTGAAAATAATGACCAGACCAATTAAATACTCCTTAACAATTGTTAGCTGATAGAGCTGCATAGAGATTTCCAAACCCTTTAAGAAAAGAGGCCAAATTTTATTGCTCCAGGTGCTGGAAATACAATGATGCCAAGAGCTGTGCTATATTTCCCAAGTTTCATTCCTTTTCTGGCCATTGTTCTAGAAAATCTAAACACAGATAGATGATGGACACTTCCCTTTGGCAACAAAGGGAAGTCACAGGCAGTCAGCAATATGTGCTTCAGCTGCCACAGGTAGTTGGAAACGGGTGCTAGTTCCACATCTCACTAGCCACCATGAACATACATGTGAATGCTAGGCGATTGTTAAAAAATCACTAGCTCCACGTTTCATTGGCAACTACCGCAGATGCATGTCTAGGCATCTGGCAGTCATAACTAGGTATCAACTCTGCGTCTTGCTAGTAAGCATGGATAAATCCAGTAGACACATCCTTCCCATGGCCATGCATGGATGGCAATCAAGTTTAGAACCTGAATAGCATGCTTTGGAGCAATCACACAGTGAGACAACTAAAAGGATGCTTTTCTTTCTCCTCTGTCTTTCACATGGGAAATTCCCCATCTGACAAAGCCACTAGCACTCTCTTAGATGGAAATGGGTATCTGTTGACTCCCAGACACTAAAAGAAAAATGCCTAGTCTTTTTCTGGGCCTTATTTGGTAGTATAAAGTAAAAGACAGGATGACCACCAGAGGAAAATGTAAACAACAACACTATTTTGCAGCTGGATCTGTTTTGTAGGAGGAAAGTAGAGGGTCTAAAGTTTCTGTTAAGGAAAAATACAAAGCTATGCCAGCAACATAAATCAGATGTAGACCTTCTGGCCACACTGACAAATGAATATTTGTCATACCACCACAGCCCCAAAAGACAAAAGGAAACCCAATAAAATGAGATATTTATATGCTTGAGGGGATATTATAATGAAAGTTAAAAGAAAAAGGAAAATGCTTTTAGGTGGAAAAGGATTTTGTATGGTAAGATCTTTGTTCAAAAGAATTGAGTTATCCCATGGGGAAAAGAAAGAAGAAAACAAACATCAGAATGTTAAGAAAGTTGCAGAGGATGTGAGGAAGTTGTAAATAATTTGTAAAGGGTAAAACTTATGAAAGAAATTTTGCATATGATAAAACTGGTAAGAATTAAAAAGAATTATTTAAAAGATTTTCTAAAAGTCACATTAAATGCATTGGTAATATGTTTGAAACACATAATTTGGTTTTCTGAAGATATTGATCTACTTTTGGTAAAATTTACAAAAACAAGCTTAGAAAGCAAAAAAAATACATTGAATTAAGATTTTTTTTGTGTTTCCTGCTCTCTATTGACAAAAATGTTTTAGATATTTGTGTTCCCAAAATGTACAGAACTTCTAAAACACAAAATGTAAGAAAATGCTTTACTAAGCTAATGGCATCTAAACAAAATGGAATAGTGATAACCTTTCCAGGTTTATATTTATATGTTACTAATTGCATTATGACCATCTTCTTTATGCAAAGATATAAATGGGATTTGTTTTATTCCTTATAATTCTGTTTTGTGTTATTTTTATGAAACTTTATAACTGCTGATTATTAACATTTAACTGAAGTGTAACACCCAAACAGTGTTTTGAGATAATAGCCATCACCTGCAGGACAAGCCTGAAGGGATTGGTAAAACTGACCTGGGTGTTCAACAACTGAGACTTGAGAACAATCAGAAAACGAAAAAACTAAGAAAAGAGCAGCCAATATTTTGGCCCTAGTGCTCCAAGGTAGAAGAAGACCCAGGGAAAGTCCTCACTAAGGCCCCTGTAACTCTGGTGAGTCATCTGACCTCCCAAAACAGGGGAATCACGAAGGCCCCAGAGACTGGGAGGGTCATCAGAGGAAAATGTCCTCTATGCTTCAAGAAAAGCCAAATGGTCAGCAAGACCATGGCCCGTCCTGGCCAATGGCACAACTGGTAGAGGTAAAGCCTCACCAAGTCCCTAAGAGTAACCCCGAGGAGTTGTAACTGACTTTAATGGCAAACAATGTCAGAAAACACTTCTGTTTGCCCAACACAGGGCTACCTGATTGGTCTTGAACATCCACAGAATAGTATAATCAGAGGCAAATGTGCTTTTTCAGGGGTAACAAAAAAGAGTTGTACTAAAACCATTTCTATTAATACTTCTACCTTTAAATTGACACCAAAAATAAGGTATGACACCAACACCCAAAACCTCCCTCCAGTTAAGTTGTTAGAAGATGCTGTAAAGTTAAACCTGTTGTTCTTGAGGTTTTACAGGCCCAGGACCATCAGACACTATGGGAAGTAGAGATTCCTATTTCTGTAAACTGGAGGATCTGAGTCCTGTTCAAAATCCTACAGACCAAAAAATTTGTTTAAGCTAAGTTAAAAGCAACATATTTTTTTTTTTCAGTCATTGTGCCACAAGGACTTTTCACAATGTTATATATAATGACTCATGGTCTATTACAAATGGGCTGGCTACCTGGCCTCCAATTTATTTATTTATTTATTTATTTATTTATTTATTTATTTATTATTTGCAGGACTGAGGATTGAACCCAGGGGCATTCTACCTCCGAGCTACATCCCCAGTCCTGTTTTTTAGTGTTTATTTTTTTTAAACAGTGTCTCACTAAATTGTGGAGGGCCTCACTGAATAGCTGAGGCTAGCTGTGAAGCTGCAATCCTCCTGTCTCAGCCTCCTGAGTACTGGGATTAGAAGTGTGCATCACCACAACTGGCGTGGCCTCCAATTTAAAATGCTAACATGTGGATGGACCTAGGTAAAGGATTATGGAAAAAAACTATTATGACAAGATATGTGGGTTATTATATAATGTACTAACATATCAGTTTTTCATGTAGATGACCACTAAACCACCACAAATGACTTTGAACAAAGATAACCGGGCTCCTTCAGCCCTCCAGCTACAGATGTTATGAAAACAAAAGCTTATATGAATAATTCCTTCTTCCACAGTCCTCTAGATTATCCAACCCAAGACCCTAAATTGTAATACTCTGACAGCGCCCCCTACCAGCTCAAAGCAGTTAGAGTGATTGCCACTCCATTTCCCTAACAGCACTTAGGGTCACTTCATCAGAAGGGGGACATGAGGCAAGGCAGAGGACCTGGGAACAGGAAGAATTAAAAAATCCATCTGTATCACCTTCTGTGAGGTAGGGGGAGGTAAACAGGAAGGTGAGAGACTGGTGGGCTCCAGGAAATCAGAGCCCACCAGCCCACAAGATAACAATTCAATTAAGGATCAAAATTGTGCAAATGCCATTGGTTCCCCAAAACCCAATTCTGACCAATCATAAAAGAGCAGATTGGAATCTTCAATAAAGTTTAAAAGCCCACTTCCCAAGAGTTTTGGTGCTTACTCTCTTTCTGAGATCCCCCCCTACACTTGTGGGGGGAGCTGATTTTGTCTTCTATCTTTACCTGACTTGAACTTTCTTATTTCTATACCCTTCTCTAGTCCTTGGACTTCATTCATCCAAATGCACTGGACAAGAACCCTATAAGAGGAGACACTCCCATTCCAAAAGCACTTTTGGTCACCCAGAGTTCATTCCTACTTCACCTGGTAGTTAGGATGAGCATTCATTTTACTAATCGACTTTTTCCAGAAGAGTAACAAACTTCTCAGAGTTTCTGGACAAGAGGTAGTTTTGCAACTTAGAGCAGTCACTGAACTTCTAGCCTCTCACTAATACTTGAGGCATTATCTTTCTCATTTTTACATTTCAAAGAAATGGCTCTTAGGTCTTTGAAAAAACCTTGGCTGGGTCATAAATCTGACAAAAGACCTATCTACTTTTGAAAAGGGTTTATATACATTTCAAAGAAAAAAGTACTTACAAATTTCCTAACTACAGTACTCAAAGAAGAAGGAGGAAACAGGACTTTCTGCTCTTATTTTTAACGGAGAGTTAAGACTTTTCTTTTTTCTTTTTTATTTGTTCTTGCAGAGTGACAAAAATCTTTTATATAAAACAAAATAAACCATGGGTTGTTTCTTCCCTTCCTCCCTCTCTCCTTTCCTTACTTTACTTTCTCAAAATGTCTTTATTTGTTGTCTGTAAAAATAAGAATATCTCTTATTTTTTCAAACTATTACTCAAAATACTTTCTTACTCAAAACTTGATAAAATTTTCTTTAGATAACTTAAAAAGCATAAGGAAAAATACATACTGCATATGAGTTTTGTAAACTTCTTTTCAATATAGACATTTCCAAACCAACACATTAAACAAATGTTCCTTTTGCTTCTCCTGCACATTCATTTTGTTAGGTAGCTAGATAGGAAATAAACAGGGCAGGAAAAGAGGACAGAGAGAAGCCTTCCCAAAAGGAAGTACAGGAATTGCCCTGCCCAGCTGTGGTCAGAGACTTGCAGCCTATTACACTGCAGCTTTAGGTTTACCACATGATGCTATCATGTGCAGTCACACTAAGCCATGGTGTGAAACCCAAATTACTATACATAAAAAGGGGTGGAATTTTTAGGCATTATAAAGCCCACCATGCATCAGGCAAGCCCCTTTTTTCTTTTGGCCCTCTCTCTTACTCTGCTCCTGGACTAACCAGCTTTGTGGCCATCCTGTGGAATCTACCCAATAAAGCTTTTTCATGCCTACCCTACCTGTGTCCTTCAGATGAAATCTTTCTTTCAGAGAGACAAGAACCAAGGGAAACTCACAGCCCTATAACAATTTGGAAGGTATATATTGTACTTAATCTATTAGAGATTACCTAAAACTAATAATGAAAACATATTGTACTTAAATTTCTCTAAGTATATTATACTGAAACAGTTTCTACCTTCTAAAATATTTAGTACACTTTTTCCTTCTTCCTTTATTTCTTTTATTTTGTTTTAGTAAAATGTTGCCTCACTTTTAGATGCAGAATAATTTTATTAATTTTGACTACTGCAATTGTTCCCAAAAAAGTTTCTCTGATATTTACATTGTAATGTGTGTGTGTGTGTGTGTGTGTGTGTGTGTGTGTGTGTGTGTGTAACTGAGGATTGAACCCAAGGGCGATCTACCTCTGAGCTACACCATAGCCCTGTTTTATTTTTATTTTGAAACATGGTCTCACTAAGTTGCTGAGGGCCTCCCTAAGTTGCTGAGGCTGGCCTGGAACCTATGATCCTCCTGTCTTAGCTCTCAAGTACTGGGTTTACAGATATCCACCACCATGCCTGGCCTGAAACTGATATTTACATTATAATTTAATAATGATAATTTTAAAATTGATTCTACATTCTTACATTCTACATCTTGTGATTTTTTTAAATAACCCTTTTTTTGGTACTGGGGATGGAACACTGGCATTCTACCTCCAAGCTACAGGCTACACCCCTAATCCCCTTTTTTTTTTATTTTGAAGCATGGTCTGGCTAAGTTGCTGGCTAAGTCTGGCCAACCTGGAACCTGTGAATCTCCTGTCTCAGCCTTCCAAGTACTGGTATTACAGACATACACCAATGCACCTAGCTTATAACACACTTATTGTTGTTAATTATAACTACTTTCATACCCCATTTCTTCATTTCTGAATACTTAAAATAATCATTCTGATTTTTTGCCTAATTAAAAAACTACCTTTAGGAACTTTTCTAAACCTGGAAACCCATTTAGAAAGTTTATTTTCTGAACTATGAATATATGTAAATGTTTTATTGTGCTTGAATAGGAAGGGCAATTTAATGAAGACTGAATTACTGGGCCTCAATACCTTTCACAAAAAACACTCTACAAGCACTAATCTACAATATAGACTTGGAAGACAGACAGGGGTTTAAGATTCATTTTTCCACTACACCTTTGGAAAGTATGCCCTACCTTTAAACCATAGTTTTGCACATTTGAGGTACAGGATTTTTGTAAATTTTATTTTTATTATTATACATTCATCTTTATTATGACCTTCACGCTTGTTGAGAAGAATGAGGGCAAAACAGCTATTAACGTTATAGTTTTTGTTATTCTGGTTCTTTGTAGATTTTTTAAACTTAGGAATTCCACATTTACACTGGGATATGTTGACATACCAATCATTTTTACACTATTTTTATATTTACCAACAAATATTTTCAATATGAAAAATATATTTTCTTGCTTTAATAATTCTTTTTTGAATAATTCTTTTTATAATCTCAAGCTTTGGGAGCATAGATGGCATGACCTCTTATTTTGATGAGATCACAAGTTAAGTGCTTTATATAACCTTTTGCTATAACTTTACAATAGTTTTTTTTTTTTTTTTTGCGGTACGGGGGATTGAACCCAGGGGCGTTCTACCTCCGCGCTACACCACCGGCCCTATTTTTTATACTTTATTTTGAAACCAGGTCTCACGAAGCTGTGGAGGGCCTCACTAAGTAGAGAGAGAGAGAAACAGGGAGAGAGAGAGAGAGACAGAGAGAGAGCTGAGGCTAGTCGCGAACCCGGATCCTCCGGTCTCTGCCTCCCAAAGTACTGGGATTACAAGTGTGCACCACCACGCCTGGCCACTTTACAATAGCTTTATTACCTAAGAAAGAGGTTTGTCTGATTACTCATTAAATACCTTATATTTAGGACACCATTTTTGTTTTTGTTAATCATCCTTACATGGGAAATATTAGATGTACCCAGGGCTGAGATGAGAGTTTATAATACTGATCAATTCTTTTAGGTTTCAGAAAAGGAGAAGAGATGAGAGTTGTTTGAATCTGCTTGTTCAGCTTTACAAACAACCCTAGCAGAGAAGGAAAGCAGCTAAGCAGAGGCAGCTGGGTCGCTTAACTTTGACACCCCAGTGATGACCTGTGCTTTCCCAGTGTAACTGCTAGCCAGTTGGTTGGGGTCATGCTCTTAGTCTCTAGCAAGGCATCCCTCATTAGAAGTCAGCAGTAGCAGTGTTTTGTGTTTGGCATGTCCCTCTAAACTAGATTAGAACAAGGGTCAAAACTGAACGTCCTCTAACCTGTGATGTACCTTCTACTGTACGAGTCCTAACCAGAAGTGCCTCCTGACTGCCTGACAGTATGTCTAGATGTTTCAGGGTAGGGAGGATACTGAGGTCCTGTTAGGGCATGGTTTCTTCCATTTACAGCATTTAAATGATTTGATTTATCTAGCCAGAGCCTCTAGCCATCTACTTTTCAATACCAATGAAGATGTATCCTAATTTTGATACTCAGTTTATATCCCAGTAGACTGGCAGAGGGAAGAGATTAACACTTTTACACAAATTACCATTAAACTGAGAAATTCACTTTTAAAAATACCAGAATGAATGGTGGTTCTTTTTTCTTTCTTTCCTTGAAATCTTCCTTATGAAATTACTTTGTATCAAGGAACACACATACCTATGATAATTTTAGTGGAAGCAAAAGTCAGTAAGTAATTTCAACTACCTGCTAATTAACCTGCAAAGCTGAACTTAAACTGTAAGCTAATTAGCCTGTGGGGCTGAGTCTTAGACCACTGAAGAAGGGTCTAGAGGTCACAGGCTAAAAGGCCAGGTATACTCCTGCTACCATGAGCACTCTGGCGAGGTGTGGGTGTAGGGTCTGGTATTTGTTGCTTGGCAAAAATACACTTAAGCAAGCAGAAGGATAATTGATAATTATGATATGTTTAAAATTAGGCATTGTTTTCTGTTCACATTTCCTCTATTATAAACCATTGTAAAAGTCCTTTACATTTTTTCCACTGTTTTTTTTTTAATTGATGTCTAGGGTTTTTGAAAATTGATCTCAAGTATGTGGACTGCAAATATATTCTCCCAGACTATTGTTTGTCTACTAATCTTTTCTTATAGAATCTTCTGTATAAAGTTTTTGTTTTATTTTAGATGAATATCTCTATTGGTTCCATTATGGTGTGCACTTTCTTTTTCTTCATTAGAAAAGATGTCTCCGTCTCAAGGTCATAAACTTGTTCTAATATTTTCCTCTAATTGCTATAACATTTTCTTTTTCACATTTAGGTGTGTTATCCAGCTGAAATTGTGTGTGTGTGTGTGTGTGTGTGTGTGTGTGTGTGTGTGTAAATGAATCAGTAACTCAATTATGTTTAATCAATTTTTAAAACATGATATATATGTTCTGTATTTGTTTTACCCCAAATGATACTAACCTGTCCCATAGCAATTATCCATAGATAAAAAGTCTGTGTTTAAATTTTACCAGGTATGAATGAGAAGGTTTTTTTTTTTTTTCTAAATTGACTTGGCAGTATTCTTGCTAAAACTAAGTATGCCAAGAACAGAGCCCAAAGCCACATCAAAAAAGGAGTCGGAAGCACCTGATTCAAGCTTGATCAAGAAGTTAGCTTCACTGTCCTACAAGACCCTCGGGAAGTTCTTTGTTCTTAACTCTAATTAGGGCTTTAAAATTTGAAAATTGCTTCAACTTTTGCAGTGTCGAATCTTCATACCCAGAAACCATTATTACTGACAAATTTTACATGAATACATCTATATCTAAATTTTAATCCAACAGATATATAATATGTGTGTCATATATTCTTGGTACAATATATACACTGACAAGGAGCTAAACAGAAACTGTGAGCTTATACTTTGTCAGAAGAAGACTTACGTAAACAAGCAAACATAAGTATACAAACTGATTTCAGGTAATGGATTAATGCTATGAAGAAATAAAAAAAGCAAGGTGAATGGATAGTAATTAACAAGGGGAATAAACTTCATGGAGAGTGTCCTTGGGGAGGTTTTTCCAAGAAATGCATATTTATTCAAAATTCTGAATAAGCTCAGTAAAAAGGAAGATAATTTCATGTGTAGGAGAGAGGAAAATCAAAGACTTCCAGTCAAGAAAGAGTCTATGGTGACCCAGAGACACAGGGTGGCTCCTTGTCTAAAGCTTTGAGTGGTACAAGAGTGAGCCTGGGAAGGACAGTAGGAGAAAGGGCAGGGACATCGTGATAAAAGTCCGAGACTGGAAGTTAGCTTCACTGTCCTACGAGACCATTGGATGGGAGAGGGATGTGATACATACACAGCTTAGCACACAAAGTGATATTAGCTCTTTGATGGAAAGTAGATGACAGTTGAAAAAGGAGATATGCCATGTCCCCTTCATAGAAGGGGCAAATTAAATATTATAAGTCAAAATATTTTATTTGTATTAATGTAACCAAAAATTCAGTTTTTAGCCCAATTTTCCAAGTCAAATAATTGGGTCAAGCCTTTGGGAAGAAGGAAAAATAAATTTTATTGACTTGCTAGAAAATGGAGAAAAGTCAGTGAATATGGTCTTGAGATTAGTTCCCTGGATGTTCTGGCACCAGCTCTTCATTCCTGTGTTAGTAAACTGATAAGAACATGTTATCTGTTAACAGGGGGAGAAGGAGAAGAAAACAAATGTTAGTTTTAAAGCAAGCCATCTGCTAGCTGAGCTGCAAGGTCATAATTAATCCAAGAAATGGACCCCCATTACACTTTGAAGTGTCATCAGATAGGGATCTGATGAGGTCCCCCAGAAATGAGAAAAGGGGCCCCAACTTTGCCCTGGAAGTTTCATAACTTATGCCACAGAAAGGATATTTTGGTCAAAAAGACACAAGCAGAGGTTTATTTAGGAAAGCAAACAGGAATGCAGGCACACAAGAGTGAGATGTACTTTTGGGTTCTCAGACTCTCCTCTTTAAAGGAAACTTTGTAAATAGTGAACATGGGGAGTCCGAGGGGATTGATGTCAGTCATGGAGGAGGGTGGGTCAGGATGGTCTGGTTCTTTCAGGATCCCAAGATTGACATCATCCATTCAAGAGATGATGTTTAGACCCATATCACAATTTTCTAACAATATTTTCTCTTGCCTTATTTAGTCTAAACAAAATGCATTGGTTAAACTAGCGATGTATGTAGACATTAATCATCTGAACTTACAGTGTTTTAAGATTCAAAGGCTGTTTAAGAATTTAGGCCTGGAGAAACCCAGACTGGGGAGTAAAGGTGAGAGTATTCATGGAACTTCTTAGATTGAAGTTATAGTTTCTTTTTCCTTCCCTGTTGGTCTCCCTTCTACCTATCCTTACTTTTTCTATCATATATCACTAATATACATAGATGTTTTCTCTACTTCTAAGCTTTGCCTACCACATTTTGTCATCAATTCATTCAATTTTTCCTTTTTTCTATCCAATTTTCAAAAAAAATAGTCAAAGGTCTATTTTTGTCTTTTACTTTGCTGGATGCTAGAAAATCATCAGAAAGCAAGAGACATAATTTAGATGGAGAAAATGACAAATAAGCAGTTATATTACCAATGAAAAGAACTATATCAATGCAAAACAACAATAGGTACTGAACAACTGTCAAAAGAAAGCATAGATTGCTAAATTTTTATTTTTTACTGACTTCTACTTATTCTCAATGAGCTTTTTCACACTCTCATTCAGGATGGACTTTTTCTCCTACATGGTCTTTGACCATCCAAGTGTCCTGGGCATTTTGGTTTTATTTTACATTGCCTGCTTTGTTGACTTCAATCTGTTTGGGCTTGCTCTAGCTGTTTGGGGGACTTTGGAGCATTATTAAAGGGATTTAACTATCTGTTTGCAGTTTATTAGAGAGAAAGTGTTAATTTGCTTCTTAGCATTTTTAATTAGCTCTGGAAACCTCCAAGCATCTTTGCAGTAATTCCAGGGAAACTTGGGTTTTGTGGTGAGTAGAATGATCTAATTATCCTTTCAGAATTTCTGGCCTGATCTGCCTCTTATGGAGACTGGAAAAAGAAAACTGGAAAAGGAAAATCTGGGTTCTCCCCTGCCTGTTTGCATTTATAGCACTTTTTTATTATTGTTATTTCATTCAGGAGAGAATTGTCTTGATATTAAGATTTGTATCACCCCAACAGATGCCTTCATCCACCTGTTCCTGCAGACTTGATATTATAAAAGTAATTGTTTTTTAAATACTGATGATTATTTGCTAGTGAGGAGTTAGGTATTGCGTAGGCAGTGAGGAAACAGGACTCCCAGGAGGTAAGAGTTAAGAAAAACAACTCTTTCCCCCAAGGAAGGTGCTTTCATTTTGTTCTTTGGACCTGAACATGAACAATTAAATATAGAGGTGTGGAGCCAAGATGTCAGGAACCAAAGATCTATGTGCACAAACCTTAGACTCATGAACTATTGCTACGTATAGACCAGGGAACAAACATGCAGAACAAACAGTCTCATGACTTCAAGGAATTAAAGGCCATAGATGACAAATTGACTAAGTCAAGAAAAATAAGATACAAACTGGGGACTTTCTTCATTGATTAATCTCTGTCCATAGGGGCTTCAAACATATATGAAGCCCTATGCTCAGCACCAATATTGGCTACCCTCTTAGGACCCCTCCCCTGCATGGGAGCTTTAGCCCTGCTTTTCTTTGGTGGATCTAGTGTACTTTGGGGATAGGCAGTGTGCAATTGATGGTATGTGGCCCGGGCTACACTCAGGCAGTGCCAGAAGGCCCCATTGGACTCTAAAGTCTGCCAAGGCCCCTAGGGTTGATCTGCATCTCTGTGTGCTTGCCCCTTTAAAATAAACTTCTTACTTTTACTTTCCTTGTGTCTGCAGATTTCATTCTTTGGCTCTGTAAGACAAGACCCAGTAAGAAACTTGATATCACTAGAAAGTCTATACATACTTGTTCCGGTTAGCATTTTCTCAGCCATAATCTAAAGAGCTGACCACATAACTTAGAGGAAAGAAGATTTATTTTCTTAGGGTTTCAGGTTCGGTCCATGTGAGGCCATGGGCTATGGATCTCAGGGCATGGTGGCAGCAAGCAGAGACAGCGAGAGCACATGGGCTGTGATCACATCATGGAGGCCTGAAGCAAGAGAGAGCAAGCAGGGGGAGGAGGAGCCATTTATATGATCCCCAAGGTTGCACCTCCAAGGACCCACCTCCATCTACTCCCTACGGGCCTGAGTCATGACCCAGATAAATCCATTATAACAATTTATCTACTGCTGGGATTATAGCCCTCACAGCTCAATTACATCAGCTCCAAACATCAATAAATGAGTGCTTTAGGGAACATTTTATATCTTATTATAACAGTACTCAATTGTTTAAGAGCTTACTCACTGTATGAGCAAAGCAGAAGTTACACAATAACAAAGTTATCATGATTAAATCACATTTTGAATATAAATCTAATTAACTTTTATTTGGATGCATTTATTATGTTAAGAATAATTATTAATTTAGGGTACAGTCATGACTCTCATACTTAACAAACTGAATACATGTCAATGATTTTATTTAACTCATTTAATAAGAAGCTATATGAAATATATAACATACAACTGGAAGAATTCAAAGAACAGAGAGAAATATTGGGAATAAAGAATGATGAAATGAATTTACAAATAGGTATAAAATGGATATTCAAAGGAAAATTATCAAATGCATTCCAGAGGATACAATTAAATGAAGTTCTATAATCAAGAATAATTTGTATTATCAGTTTGCTATAGTTTAGAGTTATAAAATAGCTTAAGAAAATGAAATATAAAGGTAATGATAGAATAAGCTAGACAGTAAACCCATAAACTCCCTAGATTTATTTTACATTTAAAAGTCTTTCATAATCCACTCATCCCTACCTTGTGATTATAATAATCCTAAAGAAATATAAATCTTGTTCACAAAATCAGGCAGATCACATTAGATTTGGCCTGATGAATTACATAGGTATTGAAAGAATGTTACTTTACCATTAAGGTCTCAAATGAAAAAAAGAAATCATAGCTCATTATGTGATATACAAGTGAGATGTGCTCTTCCTTTGTTTACTATTTTTCTTCAATAATCAAAGATGTAATAAAGTAGACAAAAAAGTAGTATATTAAGATAGAATGTTTGCTATGTAGGCAGATTGCACAGAGTAAAGATTGAACATTTGTATTTGGGCATGCACCTAAATACCAAGAAACCAAGAAAAAAAGCTCATCATAACACAGCATACTATGTAAAAAATTTTAGCATATTTTATAACTTCTCTTTTAGAGTCAATATTGTAAACTAAGACAAGTACAATTCACTTACAGAGTATCATCCTTCATTTTTGTCTTTCATATTCTTGAACAAACTGACTTGTTTCTTGGAGGTAATTCTTAGACCATACTTGCCTAATATTAGAACCACATGAAATTGGTATTGCTATTACTACTACAATTGTCATGCTGGTATTTAGGTGGCAAAATATCCATTACTAAAATAATTTAGAATGTTAGAGCAAATTCTGAGAAATAAGTAATTGATTGGAAAGAGTTTTGATGCAGAAGAAATATTTATTATATGAAAAAAGTACTACATAAAAAGAAATTATCTGCTCATGTAATGACTTATTTATAATTTATTATAACTGCACCTTTTAGTTAAGTAAAAAATACACAACACAATATTGGTTAAGAGGCTGGGCTTTTTGCTACTTAGATTTGCATTCGAATCACAGTGTTGTTGGGTGTATGCCAGTCAGTATTAAGTTGTAACAATAATGCAGGTAAAATGATAGATAGCACACAGTGATATCTCAATACACAAAAGTTAAATATTAACACACAATGGTGTAGGTAAAGCTTGTGTACTAGTAACCCTGAGGCTTTCCAGAAAGATAGCTTGAGAACCGATGAACATTAACTGTGGTAAGGTATCCTAAATAATTATTAGCATAGTAGGAAACATCTTCAAATGTAAACCTATTCTAAAAACAACAAACAAACAAAAAGCCAATATAACTTTGAGTCTTCTTCAATGTGAGGCCTGGTATAAAGACAAAATTTAATTCCTTAGAAGTGTCTTTTATGAGGCACTTCTAAAACAACTCTAAAGGTCTAGAATGGTCTTTGTATGCCAGCTTAGTCTTCCATATTGAACTAAGTCTAAGTTGAATAGTTTTTAAGGCAGATAAGTTAACTTTCTACATAGTAATAAAAATTCTATAAAAATATTCCCATTAAATACTAATATATCCCCGAGAAACTTATCTTTCCACAAAGTGAGCAAATTAACTTATTAGCAACTCTGAGTTAACTAACTCTGCAGCATTATTGACTGTAAATTGATTAAATTTGGGGAGATATGTACCAAAAATGATAATTATTTTTAAGTTAATGTTTTTAAACAATTTCTCCATGGTGTGGCTTAGTAATAGGACAGCTCCCTATCAAGGCCACTTCTAATTAGGACAACAAAATCAGGTTAGTCAATGAAAAAAAGTATTTATTTTGATATTATTCATGTTGGGAGGAGATTAAAAAAAAAGCTATCTCCGTAATTTTAAAGCAGTTTAAAATTATTAACACTCCAAAATATGGCTCTGTTCTATACTATTTAAATAAAGATGTGATGTTATATAAGGAAACCATTTCTTCTGCTCAGACTACAATAAGCTAACTGTTTAAAGAGTTAACATAATACTTGGATCTTTTCATTTAATGAGAATTTTCTGATTATCACATTTATAAATGAAATATTTTATTTAACAGACCTTTTAGGAAGAAAGAAATCATATTTAATTTCTAAAGAAGATATTTTTACTTTCTCAAATTCTTAAAAGGAGCTGACAATTCTCAAATGAGAGTAAGCTATTGTCCTTAATCATCCTCACTATCATCATCATCATCATCGTCATCATCATCATCGTCATCATTTTTTTTTAAGTCTGAGACTATTTCCCTCATATGTAACCACAGAATATTTTAAATACAGATTCTGATTCCAAAAAAACAAAGATGCCGGGCGTGGTGGTGCAGGCTTGTAATCCCAGTACTTTGGGAGGCGGACACCGGAGGATCCGGGTTCGCGGCCAGCCTCAGCTCTCTCTCTGTCTCTGTCTCTCCCTGTCTCTCTCTCTCTCTCTCTACTTAGTGAGGCCCTCCGCAACTTCGTGAGACCCAGTTTCAAAATAAAGTATAAAAAATAGGGCCGGGGGTGTAGTGCGGAGGTAGAATGCCCCTGCGTTCAATTCCCAGTCCGCAAAAGAAACAAACAAACAAACAAAAAACAAAAAAACACAAAAAAACAAAGATGAGTCATGGACATTCCACATCACATTTTATTTAATGAATTTATATAAAGAATCTTTTAAACACTTTTAAACATCTGGTTAAGTATATCTATAATTTGTTTTAATTGAATTTGTCCTGATACCTCTAAATAACTTTAAATGTTGATTAATATGCTTTCTTATCAATTATTTTAATATATATTAAAGCTTTACATGATTCCTGATTCTCTTTATATAATTTATTTTATAAAATGAACATGTTCCTGAAAACTAAATTTACCTTCAACAATAAAATATTTAAAATACTATTTGAAGTTCATTAATTATATGGCTATTAGAATAAATTTTTGGATGAAATGAAAGATTCTTATATAGATAAAAAATTTAAACTAATATTTGTGCTTTAATTTTTTATTTTTAGATAAAAAAAACTGCTGGTTGTCAGAAGCACCTAGAAAGTTCTCTGATTGTAAGTTAGAAATTTTTTGAAATTGTCTTTATAATAACTATGTAAAAATGGTTTTGGTTTAGCTTCTAAATAGTTGTCAAAATATCCCTGTCAAGTGTTAAAATTATAAGCTTATTTAGTCATTGGTCAAAACTTATTGGCAAGGCATAATAATAAAATATTTGATAAATGTTATGATCCATTATCTAAATTTTTATCAATCATATCTGTGATGATATATATTCTATATTTTATAATATGTAAATACTATATATTTGCATGTATACATTTATTCCCTAGGTAAATAGCTTTCAAGTTGGTTTTTTTAAAAAATGAAGCCAATAAGGGTAATTTAAATTTTAAATGATTTAGTTTTAATTGACTGATTTTTATTTTATATAACCTTCAAGTTTAGGAAATGTGACGAGAAAGGAAAACCATTTTGGTTACTAAATAATGATATCATTATTATGTCATTAAATGTATCGCTCTCTTTTATAGGCCTTTAGAAAATTATGTCAATGCACTCAAGAAAAAAAGCACAACAAAAGGTACACATTAGAGGTTTAATTTACTGAGACATTTCAAGTGGTTTTCAATTTCAGTTGTCCAAAGTCAATACACTGTGTCCCCTCATTTAGAAACCTCAGAAGGCTTTGACCTTACATAAGTGCTAGAGATTCGATGATTAAGATGAAGATAATGTTAGACTAAATCACATGGTAATGATGGCTATTTTTTTTTTTACTTTCTTTTTGAATAGATCCATTTGAAACTAAGCCAGGTGCCAGCTTTATATTTCCTCTCACTATTGCAAGTTATTCTTTAATCTTGGAGACAGTTTTGTAGTATGGTTAAATGTGGTCTCATTATTGTGGATTGTCACCCAAGATTTTCAGTTAACTAATTGGGTACCCTGAAAAACTTTATTTCATTAAACCTTAATTTTCTCTCTGGAAATGCAAATTGATAATGATAATACTTACTTTATAAATTTGTTATAAAGATTAAATCAACCACGTATTTAAAACTCTCAGCCCAGAATCTGGCATGTGTAAGTAATCAATAAATGTTATTACTATCTGTTTTTCTTCTTGTGGTTTGTGATAAGAAGTAGATAACACAGACTCACTTTCACACACTTCTAGTGTTTTTTAAAACAGATATGATCAATTTGTACAAATACAAATAAATCATGCAAAAAATTTTCTCCAGGAAATCTGAGTCACGTTTGGGAAATCATTGTTAAAGTTAAGTCATAATTGATGATCAAAGAAAAGAGAATATTTATTAATAATTATATTAATGTCTACTCAGCACATTTCTTTGATAAATTATTCTTAATCTTTCAATAGTTATTCTATTTTCAGACATTTTTATTTCTGCTGCAATTACTCAGTTGTTTTCACTTACATAACTGCTTTGATTTTTCAGCCCATATCAAATTAACTTGCCTAAATTTACATAGATTTTTCTAAGCTATCACAGTTGAGACAAAATCTGGGATAATCTTTTAGTATTTTACATAGAGAAGAATTATGAATGTAAAAAAAAAAAAAACAAGAGAAAGCAATATTGCAGAGGGTTGTCCTGGAAGTTTTTCAGAGATCTGGGACAGTATTTATCTGGATTGACTGGTGGTATCACAAAGCTTAGGTTACTTGTTACAGATACACTGGAGTGGGGATATTGTACCATCTCCAAATTCTATACAAAAGCATCTCCTTGTGTATATAAATTTATTTAATAACATTTAACATACAGCACTTCTCCCAAACTTTCCATCTCATTTTATACCAAACCTATGACAACAATGTTTTGTGACATGTTCTTAACCTAAATTTACCTTTGGTTTATTATTTACGAAAAGGGATAATAGTCTTTAGCATTTGGTAGAATAAAGACATATGCTCCCTTTTTCTCACTGAATTTTATACAAATATGTAAACTTAATAATTGTGGAAAAGTGTAATCCTCTGAGACTGAGGCTTATGAAGGTAGCATCTATTTTCTTCTCATAGTGTAACAATGACAAGTATATACAACTCATTTCTGACTGGTTAGTATTTAATCAGACACATTGTATAACCTTTGTGGTAAGATATTGTATAACTTTTGTGGCTCTCCAGAGATGTGCAGGTCTTAATTCTAAGGATGTTATCTTACATGACAAAAGAACTGTTCAGATGTAATTAAATTAGGGATCTTGAGATGAAGAGTTGATCTTGGATTGCCCAATGTAATCACTGTGTCTTTCCTGCTGGTCTCTGCAGCTTTTAGATCTCTCGCTTTGTCTCTCTGCTTCCGGCCACCATGCCCGGAAGTCCTCCATGACCTCTGAGACCTCCAGGAGTGTAAGCAAATAAATCTTTCATCCTCTAAGTTGCACAGGTCAGGTGATTTGGTCACAGCAGTGAAAATGCTGACTAAAACACCAAGGTTGGGGTTCTGTACATAAACATTGCCAGCTGAGTGAGTGTAGCTACTGTAGAATTTCTCTAAAGAAATGACTTTGCAGGAGCAATCGCTACAGGATGGGCGGAGCTATAGGACTTGTCTTTAAGGTTTGCATGGCATGAACACTGATTTTACTTTAATTTTATGCTTCTGAGGGTTAGTATGATGGGAAATTCTGAAGACTAAGCAAAAAATAATACCAACCTTCACTAAACTAATCCTGCATGTAATTACAGATCAGATATCTCAAACTGTTAAATTGAGAATGGATTTACTCTTGGATGCAGATTCAGAAATTAGCATCCTCATGCATGTACAACTGATTTTAAAACGCACACAAATTCTTTTGTCACTAGCAGTTTACAGAATAGAATATCCTGGTTTCAGTCAAATATTGGTGGCTTGAAGCCATTACCATTTTATGATAATTCTGTATTCTAACCAAGAGGAATTAGAGCAATTTTATTTCTTTTGCTTTTTGTTTCTTTGAAAGGAATATATGGTAGGGCCTATATATCAACTGCAACTTTCTTTTGGGTCACTAATATAGTGAAATAATGAGTCCAATTATTTATTTTCACCTACCATTTAAATCAGCAGAAGTTGACTAAATCACCAAATGATATAGCATTTCAGATTATTTTTCCTCCAGAAATGTCTCAGGAAAGGTTTGGTGGTAAGTAAATAAAGCAGCATCTAAAATGTAATCTTCAGATATTCAAATCAAATATCTACAATTGCTAAGGAAATACCTCAACATCTCTCCAGGCTGCTTCTCTCCCACCTCCACTGCCATTCTAGAGCTCAGCCTCATTAGTTCTTGATCTGGATTAATGCAGCGACCTCCTAATTGGCATTTCCCTATCATCACTCTTGTCCCGCCTCCAATCCACCTTCTTTATGGTCACCAGGGTGATCTTTCTTAAACAGAAAATGCAACAATGTCACTCCTTTTCTTAAAATTCCCCAATGTTTCACACAGCCTACAGGATTAAACTCCAGATTCTGCATTCCTGGTAACTCTAATTGATCACTCTCTGACCTCATTACAGAATATTCTTGAAGTTATTTATTCTGGAAAGCATCTTGCTTTTCAATTTTTTACTTTTATCTTTTATTCCTTTCCAATTTATCATCATCACCATTATTATTATTACTGTTATTATTACCTCCACAGTTGCTTCTCTCACTGTATGGAATACCCTTTCCATCCAAACCCTCCAGACTCATCTCTGATAACACCTCTCCCTTATTTTCAAGTTTTCTCTTCTCATAGGTTTACTTTCTCTCTCATAGTCCTTATCACATGTATTGCATTTACCTGTTTAATTACCCTTCTATGTATTTAGTTTGATTGAACATCCTTGTTAGTGAAATCATTAAGAAAGTACCCATAGTATTTTATGTATTTGCTTTTGGATTAATAGAGAAATGTGTGAATATGCAGGACTTCAAGAAATGCAACCATGAAATAAAAGTAACTGACTGTATATCAGATAGCTGCACTCTTACAAGAATTCTCCTTCCCTGAGGTCCCAACAAAGTAGCACAGATTATTTAGACTTGATTGGACTCAGGAAGGAAATACATCACAATATGTCAGTAGCTTAATATAACAGTATTTCTTTTATTGCCACAGTCTAAGTTGGATGCTTAAGAAAGAGACATGGTTTTCCTTCATGTAGTGATTTGGGAACCAGAGCTCTTTCATTTTGTGGCTGTGCCATCCCCTAGGAAAATATAATTATTTGCATAAAGCTGCTGGAAGTAGAAAGATATGGAAGAACAATATATTGGTTTTAATGGACCAGAATTTGATTTACATCACTACCAATCATATTCTATTGAAGAGAGTTCCATATGACTGCACCTACATGCAAATGAGGGTAGAAAAATTCTAGCAATATGCCCAGGGATTGAGGATGGATTTCAATAGACAACATGGCTATGTCCCATAAAAAGAACAATAAATAGTGCCTATTTATCATAGTCTTCTGTGATTGGCCCTTTTTTAATATGTATCTATAATAAACATGGACTTCCATCCAAGGTTCTTGGTTGAAGAACTCAGATTTTCCCTATTGATTCCTACAATTCACACATTCTTGTTTTTCAAGTGTTTACCTTTTTTTGTTGGTAATCTATTACATCTGATTCTAAACATTTGCTTCAGGTTCATTAATCCATAACTTTGTATTATCTCCCACTGTCTTATCCCCTTTATCTGGGTGAGAATAAGGAATACATACTATCTTCTAAGTCATCATTAAAGAATGTGCTATGTGGTACAGAATTTTGACTATACTGGAAGTTAGTTACAGCATAAAACCATAACCACTTTGAACAAGCATACTCACCTCTATTCCTACAACTCCTTGAGTACATCCATCTTTACTAGAAGCCAATTATTTACATCCCTACTTCATTTTATGGCCCTATGAAAAACTTTCCAAATGTTCCCTTTATATTTGAGTCCCCCTTTAATCATTCAAATCTCCAAAGCAACAAACTAGGAAAGACATATAAAACTCAGAATTCCTTTTCTCTAATATATAAATTACTCCAGCTCAATGGACTTGCCCTCTTAATTAAGGTCAGTGTGCATGGAGACAGAATCCTCCATTTCAGAATGCTGAATGACTGTAGTGAGTTTGTTCCACTGACGTTATAGTTCTGGATGTTTCTTGTGAACCTATGTAGGGATGTGAGTTGGAAGGGGTATTTCCAGGATTATTTAAATTTACTGGCCATGCAATTGCCACTGACAATTGTTCTTTCAATTCTGAGATGACTAATAACTCCACAAGAAAGTCAAATGCCTGAGAAGTGCGGCTCAGCCAGTAATTCCACCCAAGTGTTCTGCTCTTAGTCTTTGATTTTTGTGCATTTATGGTTTTTTTTTTTTTGAGGTACCAGGGATTGAACCCAGGGAGTTCTACCTCCGCGCTATGCCCCCGGCCCTATTTTTTATACTTTATTTTGAAACCGGGTCTCACGAAGTTGCGGAGGCCTCACTAAGTAGAAAGAGAGAGAGAGAGACAGAGACAGAGACAGGGAGGGAGAGAGAGAGAACACTCACGCGTGCGCGCATGCGTGAGATGAGGCTGGCCTCGAACCCAGATCCTCCGGTCTCCGCCTCCTAAAGTACTGGGATTACAAGCGTGCGCCACCACGCCCGGCTTGCATTTATGTTTTAAAAGAAAATTTAAATTGGTATTTTGGTACAAATCTGAAGGTTATGCCTGTATTTTTCACAGTTTTCATCATCTGAATTCAGAAATCTCTCTTGTGCCCTGCCTTTATTGCTTCCAGGAAATAGAGGACATGGCAGATATACAAAATGTTGAACGCTAGTGCAGTATTCTTTAGAAAAGACTTTTGTAGCTTTTGTATTGGAAGGCTTCATCCCCTAAGCAAAGCATGTGCTATAAGAAATAGAAATTTAACCAAGGAACGAAGAGGAAACAATGGAAACAACTGAAATAATAAAATAGTTGCATTCACTTTCCTTAAAATTGTATCTAGCAGGCATGGAAGGTTCATGGTTGATCAGTATATCACGACATCTTCAGAAAAATGATGTTAAGACTATACAACACAAATTTTTCTTCTACATCATCTAACTCAATAATATTTTGAACTGCTGCAAGTGCCAGGAAATGGATTATCACAGATAATATCCTCTAATAATCAAGATTAATTGTGCTATTCTGATATGCCCTTTTATATAGCACCAGAGAGAAGATGTAAGCAGGCTATATATTCTTTATGTAGAAATATATATTTTAGGAATATTGTATACATTATGAAATTAGACATTTTTGGTTAGATTAGAAAAAAAGAGAACCTGAATCATAGTCCATGAATAGACTTAGAAAAACATTTAAAAATACATTTATTTCTTCATGTTCCCCTCTGCCATCCCTATCATATACTGCTGCTTCTCTACTTATACTTAAAAATGTGTGTGTGTGTGTGTGTGTGTGTGTACATGTGTCCAAACACGGATATCTGTGGCAGGGAAACTGTTGTATTGTTAATAATCTTCTATAATTTTAAACATTTAGTTATTCTAGATTCAGTGGTTTATTCTAGACACAATGGGGTATGTTACAGTGGTTTAAATTTAGGCCTCTTTTTCCTCCTAATTTAAGTCCTTGATGCCTTTCTTTATTTCTCTTTTAAATTTTATCTTGTCATGTTCCCTATTCTCTGCAAACTTCTTAATGCCCTCTTGCTTACTTTATTCTCTGTTCTTGTCCCTCTTTGACTGTCCATATCCCTGTCACTTCATCTGACTTGAGAAAGGAAAGAAGATAATGATTAAGTTTTGGGAAAAGTGTATAATTGGTTCAGTGATCATGTATCTTACAATTCTTTTTTGTTGTTTTCTATAATAATCTGGTCAAGTGGTTCAGATAAAATATGATTTCATAAACTTTCCAGAATGAGAAATGTTAAATATATATATGTTCAAAAGTACATGAGTGTTCTTGGGAGGCTGAGGCAGGAGGATCAAAGGTTTGAGGCCAGCCTCAGCAATTTAGTGAGGCTTTCAGCAACTTAATGAAACCCTGTTTAAAAATAAAAAGTAAAATAGGGCTTGGGGTGTACCCCAGAGTTAAAATGCTCCTGGGTTCAGTCCCCAGTACCACACACACCAAAAAAAATATGTATATATATACATGAGCACATTTTTACAGTGAGGTGTCTATATACCTGGAAAAACAAATATCTAACACTAGAAGTTCATATTTTGAATGCAATATTTACAATCATTCCCTCATATTACTCAAATTTTATTTTTGTAATAAATCTTAATACCATAGTGTATTGTGGTGAAAATCATTTATGAAATTAAGAGTTAATTTCATTATTTTATTGTAAAACAACAACATTAGATACAATTAAATGTTTTTCTTAGAGACATAAAAACTGTTGGAAAAGAGAATTATTCTTTTCTTTACACAATCAATAAACGAATATTGTCTTCTTGAGATACACAAAAAAGAATATTGAAAAATCATTTTTTGAAGTAAAGGAATACATAAGAAAATATAAACATGTAAATTTAAATCTTTTATGTGTTATTAGGGAGCAGCAAATTTTCCTTTTAAAAACAAATATGCAACACGGATAGAATACTAAAGGACCATACCTTATGTATGCAGACACTAGATGAGGTAAAGGGTGCAGATGTCAGGATTCTGAGTGTGTATGGTTGTGTGAGTGTGGGGTAGATGGCATATGTGAATGTAGTAAGTAGAATGTGTGATGTGCTTATGTGTCCTGTGTATATGGGGGAGGCTAGATATGTAGGGGTCTGTGTTATATGTTGTGTGTCTGATATACGTGTCTGTGCATGGTGTTTATGTACCTGAGCACAGTATGTTAGTGTTTGCACACATATCCTGTACATACATGTACATCCCAGCTACTTGCCATTTTGACAAAATGATATCCTATTGTATTTGCATGTTGCTGATGGGGAGAGAAAGTAATTATAATAAGAGGAAGGCTGGAACATTACAGATAAATATTAAGGTGTGAATGTCACATCCTTGCATCTCTTCTTGCCTAAGGAAACGATGTTTATTTGCACCTTTGTGTCCAGTCCTGTCCTAAGCTGTTCTTCTGTTTGGATGCACTCTACCTGTTCCATTTCATCATGCCCAGACATCTCTCTCACATGGGTGGTTTTGCCTACAATGGAGGTAGTACACCTTATTAACAGATGAGACCAGTGAGCTCAGGTTTAAGAAGAATTTAATATTGACAAGCACAAAACTAACAAAAGCTCCAAAGTACTGAATAAATGTGATATTACATGAGAACATGAGTTAGAGTGAGGCAGCATACAGGTAAAAAAAAGCTAATAGAGATAAAAATTGAATTGTGCTGATATAGGGCAGAATATATTCCATACCAGTTTCAAAAATAAACATGAATAAGTAAGTTACATAATGTTTTTGGCAGCTGACTTAGTGGAAGAGCTAGGCTTAAAGTAACAACAGATTTACAACGAGCTAATTATTAGTGAGAGGAAATAACAGCTGTGCAGTAACAGCTTCAATAAAAGTTTCTCCCCTCTGAAAAGAAAAGAAGAAATAATGATCCGTCAAAAAATTAAGTTAGTAAATATGCCATAATTATTTATTTTATTTAAGATTGAAATCCCAGACATTCTACCTCCCAGCTACACCCCTAGCCATTTTTAATTATTTATTATTTATTGGAAACAGGGTCTTGCTAAGTTGCTCAGGCTGTCCTCAAACCTGTGATCCTCCTGTGTCAGCTTCCCAAGTACCAGGATTAATACTCCACCATACCCAGCATAAATATGCCATCTTTAAATGTCTTGACCCCAGGTATCTTTACGTTGACTGATTTACTTTCTACTTATCAATAGAAGATGGGGAAAACCTGATTATTAGTTAAAATTTTGAATTTAAAGTAATTATTGGCTCCTTAGATATTTAAGTGATAGTTATTGAAGTTTAAATAATCCAAACATCATAAGCAATTTATATTTGTTGAGGAGTTATCCTCCAGAATCTGATTCTGATTTTTATCAGAGTCAACTAGAGCTATGTTAGCTGCAGAAATGAATGTATTTTAAGATCTGCTTGATCAATGACTCCTAGGGCAGGGGATATAAATTGGAATGATTATAGTGTCATAGACTTAAATTATAAGAAATATTAATGTATATGAACAGGAAAAATAAACTATGTGGTGGAGAAAGAGCCCTGAGGGCAACTGAGACACCCCCCACACTCTTTTTAATGTTGAGGGAATATTTGCTATTAGTATTTCTAAACTCTACCACCCTGAGTACAAATTAGCTCACATTTACAAAACTCACAGCTTACCACATGGCATTAGAGACTTCGACTGTTCACCCATATCAGTTAGAATGAAAGCTTTCTGAATGGAAGTGGTGTGACTTTCAGAGCAAAAGCCTTTAATTACTGGTGGGAGACCATCTGGTCCTGTCTTTCTCTTTCACCTAGATTGGGGAGACTACAAACTCTAGAGGGTGGAAGAAACTATATTATCCTAGATTGCTGAGTTGCTGCAAAAAGAATAGTTGTACAAAAGAGTTGCTTAACACCTCCATAAACATTGCATAAACTAAAACTACACTTTTATTGTAGTGATTTCCCAAGACTTGGGGGCTGTTTACTACCTTGTCATGTCTATTAGGTTATCCAAATGAATAAATGTCCCAAGTACCCCATCTCCAGGAGCAAGAATTCCAGGCATTTTCTAAGATTCCCATGCATCCCTAAGTATTATATAACTTTTGGAGCTGTTTTTTTTTTTTATCTAACCACATCTGGTGAGATAGGAATCCTTGTGGACAGATTCTGCCAACATTGAGAATGAGTTTCTCACTCTATTCAGCCCTCTCTGTTGATCCACACCCCTGGTATCTGTGGCTCAGGCTGTTAAGTTTGATTAGATGCCAGTGCTTCTTGTGCCACACCAAAAATGAAACAAGGAAAAGAAAATGGAGCAAGTCAGCTACATAGGTGAATACCTGTATTCCAAGAGTTCATAGCTTGTCCAATACCTACTGGCTTTAATGCAAGTGTAGATATGAAGTGATTTGCCTAAATAATAATTGTTCTAGGAAATGAAAAGAAGGGTTGTCTTCCACCTACTCCCCACTGTGAATCATCAGTTGAGGAATTTACCATAACAAAGTGGCTTGTAGCCTAAAGTGTAGAGCTATTAGTGGAAATAGCTCTTTCAATTCACACAGAGAGCTACTTTCCCAGGCCATTTTCTGGGTCTTTCTTACCTGTTCCTGGAATCACCACAAATATGTTTTTTTTTTAAGTTGGTGCATTGTAATCATACATTTTGATGAATTTCAGGGTGGTATTCATGCACACAGTCAATTAGCCCTCCCTCAATTCGCACCCCCATTCCCTCCCCCTTCCCTCTTTCTCATGCTCAGCATAGTAGTTGACTTTGACAAGTTTGTATATGTGCATCCTGTGCATTAGGGTGTTTCCCTCTCCCCCCCCATCTCTCTCAGTTACGTTGCCTTCTTTACTCATCTAAGGCTTTCTGTCTTTGTCTGGAGTCCCTCCTATGCCCTATTCTCCCTAGCTTCCACTTATTAGGGAGAGCATCTGACTTTTCACTTTTTGTGACTAACTAATCTCACTAAGCATAATGTTCTCTAATTCCACCCATTTATTTCCCTGCGAATGACGTAATTTTGTTCTTCTTGATAACTGCGTAAAATTCCATTGTGTACATATCCCATAGTTTTGTAATCCATTCATCTGTTGATGGACATCTTGGCTGGTTCCATAGTTTGGCAATTGTGAATTGTGCAGCTATAAACATAGGTATGCATGCGTTCGTCTGGTAGTTTGGTTTCCATTCTTTTGGGTAGATACCTAGAAGTGGTATTGCTGGGTCATATGGTAGGTTCATTCCCAGTCTTCTGAGGATCCTCCACACTGTTCAACAGTGTATTAGAGTTCCTATTTCTCCACATCCTCACCAGCATTTGTTATTGTTTATGTATTTAATGATTGCCATTCTAATTTGAGTTAGGTGAAATCTCAGGGTAGTTTTGATTTGCATTTCTCTGATTGCTAATGATGTTGAACATTTTTTCATACATTTATTGGCCATTTGTATTTCTTCTTTTGTGAAGTGCCTATTTAGTTCACTTGCCCATTTTTTGATTGAGTTGTTTGTGTGAGTTTCTTGAGTTCTCTCTATATTCTAGATATAGTCCTCTATCAGAGGAGTAGCTGGCAAAAATCTTCTCCCATTCTGTCGGTTCTCTGTTGAGGTTCTTGATAGTTTCCTTTGCTGTGCAGAAGCTCTTCAGTTTAATGCAATCCCACATATTGATCCTCTTTTTAACTTCTTGTGCCTTTGGGTTTTGTTGAGGAAGTTTTTGTCTGTGCCTATGTGTTGAAGCGTTGGACCTATGCCCTCTTCACGTGGCTGCAAGGTCTCTGGCCTAATTTCTAGGTCTTTGATCCCTCTTAAATTGACTCTTGTGCAGAGTGAGAAAGTGGGGTTTATTTCCATTTTTCTGCATGTGGTTAACCAGTTTTGCCAACACCATCTGTTGAAGAGGCTATCTTTTTTCCAGTGTATGTTTTTGGCTCCTTTGTCAAAAATCAATTGGCTGTAAGTGTGCGGATTTGTTTCTGAATCTTCTATTCTGCTCCATTGGTCTATGTGTCTGCTTTTGTACCAATACCATACTGTTTTTATGACTATGGCTCTATAGTATAGTTTGAAGTCAGGTGTTGTGATATCTTCTGCATGGTTCTTGTTGCTGAGGACTACTTTGGATATTCTGGGTTTTTGTTGTTCCAAATGAATTTAAAGACTGGTTTTTCTATGTCTGTGAAGAATGACCTTGATAATTTAAGGGGTATTGCATTGAATCTGTAGATCACTTTTGGAAGAATGGCCATTTTGATGATATTTATTCTGCCTACCCAAGAGCATGGGAGTTCTTTCCATCTTCATCTTCTAAGATCTTCTTCAATTTCTTTTTTCAATGTTTTATAGTTTTCCTTGTAGAGGTCTTTTATCTCCTTGGTTAGTTTTATTCCCAAGTATTTTATTGTTTTGGGGGATATCGTGAGTGGAAATGTCTTCTGGATTTCTTTTTCAGTGGATTTATGGTTGGCATACAGAAAAGCTTCTGATTTTTTAAGATTGATTTTGTATCCAGACACTTTGCTGAATTTGTTGATCAGTTATATAAGCCTTTTTGTTGAGTTTGTTGGGTCTTCTAAGTATAATATCATGTCATCTGCAAATAGAGATAGTTTCAGTTCCTCTTTTCCTATTTGTACTCCTTTATTTCCTTCTCTTGCCTTATTGCACTGGCTAGAGTCTCTAGTACTATATTGAAAAGGAGTGGTGATAGTGGACATCCTTGTCTTGTTCCTGTTTTTAAGGGGAACTCTCGAAGTTTTTCCCCATTCAACATGATGTTGTCTGTGGGCCTATTGTATTGCCTTTATGAAGTTGAGGCATGTTCCTTCTATTCCTGCTTTCTGCAGTATTTTTTATCATGAATGAGTGTTGGATTTCATAGAGTTTTCCTCAAAGCTGTTTTAGAATGTCTCCAGAATCTCACATGTGAGCAGGGCATTCTCACTCAATGTCTTCAACTGCCATTTGGGGGCTTCACATAATAATTTGTAGCACCAATTGCATCTCTTATGTTTTTATTGCTATAAACAATGTTCTTGTGGGTGCTAACTGGATGACCAGCTTGAGCTCCTCATTTTATGGTTTGCCAGATGATGAGAGGTGGGAAAGAATGCATATGACTGATTTGGTTTCCTGGAACCTGAAGCATGATAATAAACCCTAGGGTATCACATAATTTTTGATGACCAGACTTTCAGAAGTCTGGCTCCGACTCAAAATCTTGTGTTCTGACCCTGCTAACTACCTGAAAGGCCTCATGAGGGTATACGACCATTCCCACAGCAGGCTGGGCACCGCCAGTCATTGCAGTCTCTGGAGGGAGTTGTAGTCAAGGACTCAGGTCACCCGCCTTGCCTCAGGCAAGACATGTGTATTCAGGTACATGCATCCCTATCTCAAGCACCTCACTTTGAAAGACTTTTTTACTTGGAGGCCTCCAGCAAGGCCTCTTCAAGTAACTAGGTCTATACTTCCTTACTGGTGGGCCTTGACAAAGACATCTTTGTCCACTTGTATGCACCGATGCCATACATCTCAATCTCCCCAGACCCCCAGGTACATTAACACAACAGGAGGATTTTCTTTTTCAGGATCCATGGCAGTATATTAGCAAATTTAGGCTTCCATAGAACTTCCATAGTTGTATACTTAATAAAGTTGAATTTTGATTTTAAAAATGTCAGTGTTTAGTTTCCTTGAAGAGCTATTTCAAAAGATCTCATTCCCTATCAAAAACACTTATCAGAATTAATTAAATACTTTTATGTATATTTATAACTCTATCCTTTGACTATATTAATAATTACCAATTAAAAAAAACTACAAGAGTTGAAGGTATTGTTATAAATGTGTTGGCATTTTAAAGTTTTTTTCTTTTTTTTTTTCTTGTGGTGCTTGGGATTGAACCCAGTGGCATTCTACCTCTTAGCTATACCCCCCAGCCCTATTTTATTTTTTATTTGGAAACAGAGTCTCGCTGAGCTGATGAGAGCCTCGCTAAGTTGCTCAGCCTGGCTTTGAACCTGGATCCTCTTGTCTCAGCCTCCCAAGTACTGGGATTACAGCCTTGCACCACCATGTCCAGCCTAAAGCTTTCTTTATCAGTCACATTTAGCACAATAGAGGAGCATCCCATTAATTAACTGCCCTACTTAATTACTTTTTATTTTCCTAAAATTGCACATCTTTTTTAAAGTTTGAGTTTTTTAATGAATATCAATGTACACCTGAGGGACAAATAAATGCCAAAATAGTTCAATCAAAAAGGTAAGAATGGAAAGAAAAGCATGATGAACAAAAAGGATGTGAAACTAAAAGTATTTTGTTACATTCTTAATCCTGACATTTTCTAATTGTAGGACTTTGGTACAAGGAAGTTAGTTATAACTTAATTTATATTATGTTAGTTATTATTTGTAATAAGCAAAGTGGCATGTAGAACACATACCAAATTAAACACTTCTTAAGACACCAGCTTTAAATTCGCCATAGTAACTAGGAATTTTTTTTTAAAAATTAGAAATATTTGGGTTTCTAAAAAATTAGTAGCTACTATGATTTTTCATTACCATTTCAACCTGTAACACTGAATGGCAGTTTAATGTCTATGTGGAATATCAGTGATAGCTGTTACATCTATGTCCTAATAGGACTCTCTCTATATATGAATAGTTGGCTATCCAATTACTAGTCTTTTTCCCTACATATAAGAACTCTATTTTTCTTATGTGTAAACAAGCTAATTAAAAATATCTTCTCATATTACTTGGAGGCCAGAGAATGCCATTGAGTTTGGCCAACGGACTTAAGAAGGCACTGGATCAGACTTCCAGAAAGGAAATACAGCCTACTTTCTCCTTCTTTATATTGGCTCTTTTCCAGCCAGGAGTGGTGGCGCATGCTTGTGATCCCAGTAGTTGGGAGGCTGAGACAGGAGGATCACAGGTTCGAGGACAGCCCCAGCAAATAGTGAGACTTTCATCAACCTAGGGAGATCCTGTTACAAAATAAAAATAAAATAGCACTGGGGGTGTAGCTTGGAGGTAGAATGCCCCTGGGTTCAATCCCTAGTACCACAACAAAATAAAATAAAATAAAAATAAAAAATAAATATTGGCTCTTTTCCTTTCTCTTTTTTGAAATGAAAACTTGATTCCTATAAGTGTGATCACCATCCTGTGACCATGGGAATGAAAACCACGAGGTAATGGTGATAGTGAGGGACAGTGGCAGGCCCCCGGGTTCTTGCTGGCAAGGGTACACTTCCATACCAGGGTAGATTCTTGTGTAAGACAAATATTCATCTTTTGTAAGCCACTATTTGCAACATTTCCTGTTATTTTGTTTTTACTGAATACACCTTAATAACATTCAGTAGCATATCATTTAACACAATGTAAATAAGTAAGGACAAAGAATCATTCAAGGCAATATTTTAAAAGGATTCTTAAATGCATCCTCTAGAAACAAATTAAATTTGATCTATGGGTTATAAATGTAGATGCATTGATAAAACTAATTTAGATAATTTATAAACTCTACATAATGAAATGCATAGGGATCTAAGGAAAAGAGTGAAGTGTACCTTAGCCTTGCTTCTGTTTTAACCACCGTATTCTCTATAATCACTGTGTACTCCTTCATGATCATCATTTTTATACATTATATGGTTCTTCACTGCTTCTGAGTTAAAAGAAAAATTCCTTGACACTAACATAAAAGGACTTTCTACTCTAATTATAAAACATTTTCTGTTCCTATTGTAGTATATATTTCCCCCTGATCATTGCTACTACTACCTACACTAAAGGGAACTGAGTCTCTTTCAGTCTAAACTTTTCTACTGGAGAGTATAAAAAATAGATTCCTGATCATTCACAATTACAGGCAAGTGAGATAAGACTGGGAAATTTCTATTGTTTTAAATACCTGTTTATTCAATTATCCCAGACTGACAAAATAATCTATCCTGGCCAGTTAGAAACTGTCTTTAGGATTTTAATCCTAGAAACAGATGTTTCTTCTGAGAAACGTTTCTAAAGTAATTGATCCCAGAGCTGTTTGTGAGCATAGTTCCAGTTTTCTATGGAGAAAATTGAATTAAATATATGATATTAACAAACAGATGTATGAACCACAAACAAAATTAGAGATGGGGGCTCAATATTAGTTTTGCCACTATTGAATAGTCTCTGTGTTTTTGCCCCTAGACTCATATTTTGAAATAGTTAATTCCAAAGTTACTTCACATAAATTTTAGTCACTCCAGACAAACTGAACTCCTGTTTGAACTAATGAAAAGATTGAGGAAATTTGCAGGATATGAAATCTACACATCAAAATAGGTAATATTTCTGTATGCTAATAGCAAGCTATCTGAAAAAGAAACCCAAAAATAATTCTACTTAAAATAGATACAAATAAAATATCTAGCAATAAGTTTAACCAAAAATATGTTACAGTCTTAAATTTAAGTCCTAAAAATATGAAGTGGGTAAAGGAAAACACAAGTGAAAAGCTTCATGACATTTGCCTGGATGATAATTTTTTTTAATGTAATCCCCAAAGCACAGGCAACAGAAACAAAAATTGACCAGTGGGACAACATCAAACTAAAAAGCTTCTGTACAGCAGTGGAGACAATCAACAGAGCAAAGAGAAACTTCAATGATGGTAGAAAATATTTACAAACTATATATCTGACAATGGGTGAATATTCAGGAACTCATTCAACTCAATTACAAGAATCAAATAACCTAATTAAAACATGGGCTAAATTTAAGAATAGACATTTATGAAAAAGATATACAAATAGCCAATGAACACATGAAAAATTGCTCAACACCACTAACCATCAGTGAAATGCAAATTAAAACCACAAAGAGATGTCGCTTCATCCCAGTAAGAATGACTATTATCAACAGACAAAAAATATCAAATGCTGGTGAAAATGTGGAGAGAGACGAACTCTTATAGACTGTTGGTGGGAATGTAAATTAGCACAGACATTATGGAAAATGATACGGCGGTTTCTCAAAAAACTAAAAAGGGACTTCAGATAAAAGAGAAAAGAGATCAGTAGAATAGTGGAAGGGGATCATGGGAGTGAGAGGGGAAGGGGAAAAAAAGAGGCTTGTGGAAAGAGACAAACCAATCATGTTATGTCCATATATGAAGGTATCACTACCAATCTTACTAAGATGTACCGGGAGGGAGGGAGGAGAGAGGAGTGCAGTGAGATCAGGAAGAAACACACCACGTGATGTGTGCACATATAAATGTATCACTTTGAATCTCACTATGTTGTATAATTACAATGTACCAGTAAAATTATTTCCACTATTGGGTATACACCCAAAGGAAAATAAATCAGTATGTAATCAAAGTAACTATACTTCCATGTGAACTGTAGCTCTGTTCCCGATAGTCAGGATATGGAATCAAATACCCAACAAACAAGGGCATAGATTATGTGGTATAGATACACAGTGGAGTACTATTCATCCATAAAAACAGTGAAATTTTATCATTTGTGACAATGTGGATAGATTTGGAAAATGTTGTTTTAGGTGAAGTAAGTCACTCACATAAAGAAAAACACTGATCTTTCTTATACATAGAGTCTGAAAAAGTTGATTTCATAGAAATTGAGAGTAGAATAGTACTTATCAGAGACTGGAGAGACTAAGGGAAAAGGGGAAGAGGAGAGGTGAGGCAATGGGTACAATGCTATCGTTTGACAGGAGATAAAATTTTTTGTTGGTCTATGATGCAGCAGGGTGACTACAAATAACATAATGCATTATGTACCTCAAAATAGTTGGAAGAGAAGAATTTGAATGTACTCACCATAAGGAAATGATTAAAGTTAAAGGCGATGAAGGTGCTAACTACCTTGAGTTGGTCACCATGCAGTGTATGTATATATATATATATATATGTATATATATATATATATATATGTGTGTGTATATATATACATATATATATATATATGTATATATATATATATATATATATGTATATATATATATATATATATGAATCGCAACTTCGTGTCGGGCTTTGTAAATATGTACAAATATTATATGTGAATCAAAAATGTAATAGAGTAAAAGCACCATCAAAACGAAACAAAACAACCAGCTACTGTTTCTTTAGCTGTAATTGCTTCTCCATTGGCGAGGCTGAAATTCCTGTGATATTTAAGTGAGAAAAATATTCTCTACATAAGGATAAAAAGAAGTATTACTCTTTACATGTAGAAAAGAGTCATTTTCTTTTATTTGGTACTGGAAATTGAACCCACTAGAGTTTTGAATCTGAGCTACACCCCCAGCTCTTTTAATTTTTTTTTTTTTTTGAAACAGGGTCTCACTAAGATTCTAATTGTTGGCCTCAAACCCTCTTGTCTCAGCCTCCCAAGTACTGGGATTTCAGGCATGCATCACTGTGCCTAGTGAGTCATTTTAAAATCTAATCTTTATTATTATTATTTTATTATTATTATTAATTATTATTTTATTTTGGTGGTACTGGGGATTAAAATAAAATTATTATTTTATTATTTTGTGGTACTGGGGATTGAACTCTGGGGCATTCTACCTCTGAGCTATCTCCTATTTTATTTTATTTTTTATTTTAAACCAGGTCTCACTAAATTTATGAGTGTCTCACTAAGTTACTGAGGCTGGCGGGAAACCTGTGATCTCCATCTCAGCCTCCCAAGTATGGGATTACAGGTCTGCACCACCACACCAGGCTTTAGATGTAATCTTTTAGAAAAAGTAAGTCAGATAAAAGGTTTTGTGTCCAGGATTATCTCAGAAAATGTTTACAAGAGGTTCTTTATGTTTTGATATACCTTTAACAACAAACATGTCTGATATGAGACCAGAATTTCTAAACTAGCTTCAATATCATTGTCTTAACTATATTCATGTCCATTATTGTTATCACAATAAAATTAAAAATCATCAGGAATGATGCTATATACTTGTAAAAATAACTCCAATCCACTCACCAAGATTGCACCGTTGAAGAATAAAGAAACTTAAGGACAAGAAATATAAATTATAGTCACAGTGTCACCTCAGTAGTAAGAAAGCAGCAGGGAACAGAGCTGAACCTAGGGCAATCTAATGTCAAGACTGAGCATTTTCAAGTCACCTAAAAACCAGAGGTGGAGGGAGAATGACACTGATCCCCCTCTCAGCCACAGAGCGTTTACTGGACAAGTTGACTGTGTTTCATGGACTTGTCGTTCAGTGTCCTCAGAGTATACAATCTCTTACTATTTCTACTATTCAGAGTTTGTTCATCTAGTCAATTTGTCATTCACAACCTGCTTGATTTTCCCCTATCAATTTCCCCATTAAATTACTCAGAACCTCAGCTTTCTCAACATACAATCCCAGTGGCTTTAAGAAACCAAAAAGCATGTCTAAATTCAGGTTTGAAGTTGACCCACATTTGTCCAATTCTCACTATTGATACTTTGGGTTAATTCAACAAATTGGCTTTTTATTTCATTTTATTTTTTTGTGGTACTGGAGATTGAATCCAGGGGAGTTCTACCTCTGAGCTATACCCCCAGCCCTATTTTATTTTACATTTTGAATGAGGGTCTCACCAAATTGCCCAGACTGGCCTAGAATTTACGGTCCTCCCATCTCAGCCTCCCAAGTACTGGGATTACAGGTGTGCGCCACCATTCCTGGCACAAATTTGCTTTTAAATGTGAGATTCTTTTGAAAAATAATTGTGTGGCATATATATTTATGTATATTATGTAAATAATATATGCATAACATACATACACACAATTGCATTTCATGAATCAGAGCACATGAGTCCCTCTTTTACTTTCCTTAGAAATGTAATTTTGAGCAGTGCTATCCAGGCATAGCATCATTGAGGTAACTGTGATAAAGACACTCTTTCTGGGGTATTGTGATAGATGTTGACAGAAAAATGATCATGAGCTGTTGCAACGCAAGGCTCATCACTGTGCCCTTTTGAGCTTGACAAGAAGAGGACATGCTTTATAGTAGAGGAGACAATAAAAATTGGGTATAGGCAATATGACATTGAAAGCTAAAATATGAATCAGTCTTTATTGTAGCAAAAATGAAAAAATATTAAGCCCTTGCAGAAAAGAAAGTTAGCCTCTGTCTACATTAGTACTTTTATTCAGGCAAATCACAAACATGACATTTGTCTGATAGTATTTGTTATAGTTTGTTAATGTATAAAAGGCATTAATATGAAATTTGCTGATCTTGATTTATTCATTTTAATTTTGGTAATATAATTGCTATAACTGTAAAGTCCACTAATATCTTTGACTATGGCAAAACCCACATGAACTCATCATCTCAACCAATAGTTAATTTACTTAAATGGATGTAGTACATTGAAGTGAGTTCCAGTGATTATTTTTCCCTATAAATATTTTTCTCTACAGTATAATTAGTTTTGTCTGGGTGTTTCAGCTTCTCTCTATTTAAATTACATTTTAAAATGTGTTTCCTAAAGAAAATTATGCTATTTTAATTTTTTTTTTGGTAAAGGCTTTTTTTTTTACATATTTTTGTTAGAACAGTACACAAACATGGCTCTCACTTTTCATCTGTGGTTGGTATTAGAGATAAAGCAGATTCTAACTCAAATATTGCCATTGAAATTTTACTGCTTTGCCTTACTATTTAGCTTAACTTTAATAACTAGAATTAAATTTTTCAGAGTTCCCTCTGAAGATATAAAGATGCTTAAATCAGAAGTTGTTAATTTATGGGGAATGAATGGACTGGGATACTACTATGACTCTCTGGAAGGACGTATAGGAGAGATGGGGTCAAATAGGTTTCACTATTCATTTTCATCAAAACTGTTCATTATTCACTGACCAATCCATAATACCATGTTCTATTCTAGACCGTCAGTGTTATAGATTTGTGAAGGTCATTGTATAATGCATTATCAACTCACAGCATATCGTTGGATGTGAAGGAGACATTAAAAGGAAAAGAAGGATCAAAAGTTTTTCTAGTACATCAAAGACATTTTCACTTCAATATTGGGCTATCATTTTTAGAGACTGCCATTTCACTATTAATTTTGAGATATTTAATTTTGCTTTTATTAAGTGAAACATAATTTCTTGCATATCACCTTATCATTGTACTGAGAAATAGTAAAGAATATATACTATATAATCAACTTATACATAGTATTCATTCTGATAAACACCCAAATTAATCTTCCTTAGTCATATGGTTAAGTTCTGCTGAAATATTTCTTTCTTTATGAGAATGTTTCCTTCTTGTTTCAAATATTGAGTTAACACCAGGATAACACTTTAGTGGATAAAATGAGTGGTGAGAATATAAATGTAACAATGAAATTGTTGGGAATTCACAAACGTGAATTTGAAATTCTCCCAAGAAAATCTGAAGTCAAAAGAAGGGTTTGGTGGTGGTGTATTTTTACTATTGGATTGAACTGAAGTTTTGCTTTTTTGTTGTTTTGTTTTTTTGTAATGGAATGGAAACAGTAAGTTTCAGTGCAGAATTTGCATTACTTATGTGCAGTCTAAACTATGAGAGGTAGGGGCATCTTGTCTTCTGTGCTGACAGCTCAGACAGGTGGCATTGGAGAGGCTTCCACCCCCCA